>PVKS010012766.1:0-52815 GCA_004027875.1 Aplodontia rufa
ACCCAGATGTCCCTCACTGGAAGAATGGATCCAAAAACTGTGGTACATTTATACCATGGAATATTACACAGCAATTAGAAACAATGATATTGCAGCCTTCGAAGGTAAATGGATGGCTATGGAAGAGATCATGATGAGTAAAATCAGCTTAACCCAGAGATCTAAGGGTCGATTGTCTCCACTTATCTGTGGAGGTGGGACTAGACCCTGGACAATGAGAAAGTTGGTCTAGTAGCATGAGTTAAATCCAGATAAGATGTAATGCTTTACAATCTAATACTTTTTTAATAATTATAGTGGGAAGGGGAAGGGAGGGATAAGGGAGGGTAATTGGGGGGGCACTCCTGGGGATAATTGCAATATCTAGAATATATACACATTTTATATTATTTTGTTAAAATCTTGTAAGGTTGCTCAAAAATAAAATAAAAAAAATATCAATAGCAAAAATAAATAAATAAATAAATAAATAAGGAAAAAAAAAAAAGAAAAGGTGGAAACCTGAAATCTATATTGCATATAGCCATGTGAGCATATTGCAAAATGACAGTGTCTGTAAGCCAGGAAGGAGGCTTCACCAGATACCAATTTGTCACTGTTTTGGTCTTGTACATTCTAAACTTCTTATCTGTGAAAGATAAATGTTCTATAAGCCATACAGTCTATGGTGTTTTGTTGAAGCAACCCCAACTAAGGCACATATAAAAGAAAAATCAGTACAGAGTAAGAAACTCCTAAGTCTGAAGTTAGGAAAGCTGTCAATTGATAAAGATAACACAAAGACAAGTAGGGAGCATTCAGTTCATAAACAGATTTTTATGCTATGCAGACAATGTCAAATTTGTAATAATTTGGAATTATTGCATCTTTTTGAAAAAATAATTTGAGGAAATCTACATTTTATTAAGAAAATTCTGGGTATTTGTGTTAAGGTATTACTGTTGCTGTTCAGAAGAAAAGTAACATAAAATATGGAGGGTGTTGTTAAATACAGAATTGATCATTTTATATTACCTTTTGAGGAACCTCCTAGGTATAATGCCAAAAGCCAAAGGAAAAATATGAAATATCCAACCATCACATTCTTTTGAGGAACTGTTTTGGAGTAAGCAGTCAGTGACAACACAAGTAATCACCTTCTATTACAGATCCTAGAATGGTCCTGTAAATGAGCAACTCAAATCATGACACTCTCTTATCAACCCAAACCCTTCAGGCCCATAAAAAAAGGACATCATTGCCAAGGTCTAGGAAGATTTTATACAAAACAATTATATTTCCAATAATTGATAACCCTCTCAAAAATCATTCCTAATGTAAAATTTTAAATAGCTCTAGACATATATAGCCATATTGATCATCCGTGGGTGCAACATTACATATATTCATTTGTTTTTTATTTTGCCTATACACACATATACACACCTCAATATAAACCAATGAAAATAGGTAAATGAAACATCAGATGAAGTTAGAATCATGGGCTCATAACAACTGAGTGGTATCACATTTGTTCAGTTTTAGAAGATGCCTTTCAAAGAAGAAAAGTGAGCTTAGTCTGTGGTAATATCCATAGTATTTATTTGTATACAGAATTGTCATTCAATTAAAATGTGTTTTCTTATTTCTTGAAGACCCACTAATATATTAAGCAAAGCACTAATATCTCAAATAATTCTCAAACTAGTATTCTAGCCTTGCTGTTACTAAAACTGTGTGATAAACCAAAGAACCTACAATGTTGAGATGTATTTATATAAGCTAAGACTATAAACAACTAACTTGAATCTACAAACTACAGTTACACATCAGTTTTCTGTCCTTACTCTATCTTACATTTGAAATGAGATAACGAAATATATCATTATGTGACCCAAGACAAATCATTGTGATCCTTCTTATGAAATTAGAAGTAATACTAAGGCTAGCATTAAATTCTATTACCTTCATTTCTAGTTCTGGTATATCCCATATTCTAACTATTTTCAGAAACATTCTTTAATTCCGCCATTCCATCTACTTCCAAAATAAGTTCTTTATTCTCAATACCATAATCTAGAATTTTTATACCCTTTTGCTTTCAAACCTTTGATTATTCAGAAACAATTTGCATTTGGATTTTATCTTTCATGGGAGGATACTTAGGTAACAGCCATTTCTGCAGGTGAAATTATTAAATAGTTAGAAATCAACAGGGTGAGTTATAAACATCTTTCTGGTTATTATAGGATTTATTTTGTTATACTGAGACACTAATGAGTCTGAGAGAAAAGGCTTTCCATCTGGTTTAGACAATAAAAGTAGAGTGACAGTTGATATAGTTAAGAAGGTGCTAACAGCCTGACAGATAAAGATAACTACTGTGCAGTGCAGGCTTCTAGTAACTGTGCAGAGCTTCTACAAGGCATAGTATATGTAGAAAAATGGTTGGAAAATATGTTTTATGACCTAAATCATTAAATGTTCTTTTATAGTTTAATATTATCTAAAACATTTCAAAGTACATTCCTTTTTTTATCATGAGATTTCCCTTCCAACTTATAATTTATATATATACAATATAAGCATATATAATTTATGTACACAATATATGCATATATACAATATATACATATGTAATTAATATATATAATAAAAATTCCTGGTGTTTATGTAGAATTTTCACAAATAACTTAGGTACTGAGAATCTGTGAACAAACACCTTGCCCATCTGATTATAACATGAAAGGTCAAACTTTCATCAACATTTTTGTGTTATTTTAAATTTACAGACCATCAGTCATCTAGTTCTACAAATAAATATACCATACACCTTCATCTTCTATTGTTTCTGAGGGATAGTGCACAAAAGACATAATTGGGAAGAATTATAAATTGTTTGTAATCTTATTTTCTTCTTTATATCCAACTACATATTCACAAATATGCATTTTCAATACTGTATGCTTATGTATTTAAGTCAAAGTATCAAAGAGAATAGAAAACAAAAGACATACAACTATAGAAGTAACATGAGAGTATTATTGTATGCATGCATACTCTTTCGATATCCACAATAATCAAGAGCACAAAAACATCTCTTTTGCTTTCTTTTCCATAGTTAGCAAATTGTTGGGGTTTCATTTAAATAAGAAACATAATATGGATATATTTTGGAAAAGTCTGTTTGCCTTTACCCCAATCACTTTGACACCAGCTCATACACAAAAGAAAACTGGTGAAACCAGCACATACGGAGTTACTCTCTTGTTTTATATAAGTCCCAGCTAAGAGCTTTTGTGTTTGGGGCACTTGAGCTGAGCATACCTTTCTTTGTAATGCCTTCCTTCTGAGCACTCTGGCCGAGTACTTTGCTATTATTTTAGAATGGTTATGTTTTCCTTTTAAATGATTCTTTCCTTGCCCCTCAAAGGTCCCATTGTCTGCCCAGGATCCTCAGTTTGGTTGCTTTTAGCCCCTGATAAATTAGTAATGGAACCAAATCAGGAGGCTTTGTGGCCTCTATGCCCTGTTATTAAATTGTGGTCTGGTGCTAAAATGTGTGGATACACCACAGCCTCTGTAATGACAGGTAACTGCTGGACTAATTGGACAAGACTCAATAGAATCAGAGAGCTACAAGAACCTTCAAGATTCTCTAGTCTAATTATCTCATATTTTCAAGAAAAACTGAGGCCCTGGAACTGAAATGATTTGCATAGGGTCATAAAAACAGTGAGAAACATAGGTAGCTTCAGCTACTACATATTCTGCTTTTTATGTTGTCTTTGTTTGAATAGGATTTCAGGAAAAGAAAAGTGAATTTTGATTTTTGCCACATACTTTTTTCAAAAAGTTGTAAGAGCTTTTAAATATGTTTTAAATAATTAAGTCAGATTTTTAATTGCAGAGTCATTAATTTTTCACTTATTTCTTATAAAAGAATTTTATTTCCTTTAGGAATGTTTTTCTCAAAACTTAATATTATAAGTCTTCCCTTCAAAGCTTGTACCTATGTCATGTCAGTAAATGTTACCAATTTTTAAGATATTTAAGGAAAATATTATCTCTGATTTACTTATTTCTAGTCTGAACTCCAAAAGGTATATGTTTAAGCTTTCTCTCTTTGAAAAATCTCTTTTACAAAACACTGTACTTCTTGCTTGTATAGCTGACCCTACCATTAATTACTAAGAGCTTTTGAAGGCAGGAGACCTTCTGAAACATTATTCAAGACCCCATAAATTCTAGCCCCTGTTGTCACAGAAAAATGGTCTTCAGTATGTCTAATTAGCAAATTACCAGATTATTTTTTCTTTGACAGATAATATATTCATTAAAAAA
Source organism: Aplodontia rufa (assembly GCA_004027875.1). Taxonomy (NCBI): domain Eukaryota; kingdom Metazoa; phylum Chordata; class Mammalia; order Rodentia; family Aplodontiidae; genus Aplodontia; species Aplodontia rufa. Next base: position 4,324 of record PVKS010012766.1, read on the forward strand.
ATTCAAGACTGTATAAATATTAGGAGAAGGGGTCGTGTTATCGACACATAGTGAGACCACCAGATATCAGAGGAGAAAAGAAACAACAAAGTTTATTTTGGGGAAAGAGATGAAACAGAACAAAGAAGAAACAGGCTGGTGCACCAGTGCGGTAGCAAGGTTGGAAAAACAGTAGTCCTGAGTGACTCAAACAGGCTGCTTTTAAGGAAAATTTTGGCAGACTTACAAACAAGCTTACAAAATGGGTCTTTCTCCAAGAGATGCAAGCAGCAAGCTTCAGTTTATCCATTTCAAGTGGTACCTAGCAGGTTAGGAGGACAGGCTAGGTGGGGAGCCAAACTATCCATATCTGAGATCGGCGGCTTTTGGGAGCCAGAGAGCTGCTTCACAGAGACAGTCAAAATGACCTTAGCTCATGACTGAAAGGATTAAATCAGCGCACCGAGACCAAAACCAATCATCGAGATGGGTTCCCCTTATTGCAGGTGTACAAGAGCATTTTTAGGGGATTTTCATGGAGGTTGGAGTAGTTAGGAGCAGAGGGCAGATGCTGATTGATTCTCTGCCCCAAGGACAGTGGTGAAAGTAGGTCATTGGGTGTATGTTTGTGCCTGTGGGAAAGTTAGAGCACAGAAGGTTAGAGCCAGGAAGATTAGAGCCGGGAAGAAAAGCTCGGGGAGGCGCCTTGTTAAAAGAGGGGGGTTATATTCCTCCCTTTTTTGTTTTATATGTGGGAAAAGGGCGTCACTAGATCTAGCTACTTCCTGCTGGAAGGGGGCGTAGTGGGAGAGGGTCTGGGAGGAATATAGTTAACAACCCCCATATGAGCGCCAAAAAGGCAAATATTTCTTGTGGATTAAGGTCTTTAAAAGTTCCCTGGAACCATAGATCCTGTATTGTGTTCCATCAGTCGTCTATGTGGTAGGTGGGTGGGATGAGCCAGGCATCTTTATGAAGGGTTTTCAGGAATGCTTTTCATGAATCAGTCATGGTCAGCATGTTGTAGGCTGGTTTCTGGACGAAGTGCTGGGGTCTTCCGATGCCAGTAGTTGGTAGTCCCTGAGGAGAAGCTGGTTAAAAGTTTGATTAGTGATTTTTCCAGCCTGGTTTTAAATGAATTTTATGATACAGGGTAGGAAGAAGTAAGCAAGCAGGAAGATAGATAATGGTCCTAAAATTGGCCATACCCAAGTAAGAAGGGGAGATTGAAACCAGAGAGAGAACAGGGAGCTGTTAGAGATGCTCTGCAACCTTGCTGACAAATCATTTAGTTTGATAACATTCTACTAGGCTGGATTCATTGATAATAACAATCTTCTTGTAAGAACACAGAGGTACCTTCTTTTTCATCTGTAAGGAGGTCTAATGCTCTGTGGTTTCGGAGAGTTACCTGGGCCAGAGAGGTAACCTGTTTTTGTAGGGAGACCAAGGACGAAGCCATGGATGTGAGGGCACTTTAGAGCGGAGAACTGATGTCGGCACCAGATTTGTGGCTCTCAGGCCAATTACACCTGCACCGCCATAATGAGGGCAGGCATGGGAAGTGATGGCCAGCCAGAACAGCAGGCAGGGAAAATGGTGTTGGACTTTGCCAGGCAGCTAGTTTTGCTGGCTAACTGGAAGTTCATTATGGGGTTGGTCCTTCAGAGACTGACTGGTGGATCCATCAATCCACTGGAGCTTGTCCGTTAGCATCCCGATTGGCTATTCTTTTCATGGGCAAGCTGCCCTTTGCCCTGTCCCTTAGCCTCAGTGTCTTGACTGAAGCCATGCCCCCAGCCAGGAGCTATGATGTTGAGACATGCAGGCTAGCTGAAGCCATGCCCCCAGCCAGCCTAACATTTTGACCTTTTGGTGATCTAGAGCATAGATTTCCATCTGGCTAATTTGTGCTGTTTATGGGACGACATGGCGAGGGGAAGGTTCGGGTGTTGGCTCCGTGGGAGGCAGTTGTAAGGGTGCAAGGGCCTTTGGTTGTATGTTACTTTAGCAACCTTGCTTATGCAGCTTCAGGTGAACCTGAAGAGACAGGGAGCAGTCATTAGAAGGAGTCTTATCATTAATATGGGAGTAAGGTTGGGGGTTAGCCAGGTTACAAGAGTGGAGACTAGCCATCCTGTCCAAGGGTCAGGCTTCTTAGGCCTCTTGTTCAGATGTCTGAGAGTTCTGATGTTCATCTCCATCAGCCCAGTTTCACTGATGCAGCAGCCTTTGTTCATCCTCAGGAGATCGAGTGTTTGGAGGTCCTATAATGAAACTCAGGTGACAAATGTTATTTGTCTTTGTAGGGAGGCCAGGGAGGCAGCACATGTTTTTATTACCTCTTGGTTGCTGCTCTAGCCTCTGAGTGGCAGAGACTGACTTCATCCTCCTGCCCCCAATTCGAAGGCAGTGAGTGAGGAGGCTAGGTGGAGTCTGACCACCATGGATAGAAAATGGCCTGTTTCATCCTAGAGAGGGGATTCTGAGCAAATCAGATTAGGGTAACTCCCTCTAAAACTGGCATTTGGAAAAAAGCCATTGCTTTTGTTGGTAAATGTCCATGGAGGATTGAATTTGGTTATACTCCCCTGCCAGGTGTTTAAGACCAACTTAATAAAAATTGATCTTGTTCCTGTCTATTGCTACCAGTCAGCTGTTTGTCAGGGTTATTCTTGAGGAACTTGTAAAAAGCCTTTTGGCTCTTTTACCAGTTGTGCCATCTGGTAGGGATAGATCAGGGTCTTGCTGACCATAAGTGGCTTCGCTTGGAAGCATCAGGGACAATGTCCATGAATGATCATCCTTTTTGCAATGTGTTCACTGGTTGGCTTTATGTTCTCTAGGGTCACCTGATTCCCCTGATCGGGAGTTCTTGTTACCCAGAGTTGTTAAGCCTGTATAGAACTTCCAATGTCCCCTGAGCTTTGGCTGACCAAACAGGGCAAGGGTCAAAATATGGACAATTTTTCCTTAGCCCTTTAACTGTCTTAATTTTGGTCTCCTTGATTTGGTGTTTAACATCCGGCAGGCCAGGTTCACCAGTTTTAAAATAGAAATATTGTTACAGCTTTATAGTTACCCTTTTTGCTTAATTAGGATCAGTAACAGTGCTGTCCTGTAGGTGATGGCATGTCTTTGCCTCTTAAAAGTATTTTATAAAGTTCTCATGTATTGTTTCTGGAGTCTATCTGAATATACATTTAGGAAACTGTGTTAATGATCAGGTAAACAGTCAAAGCAGACAGATAAGTCAGACTTTTAAATGGCAGTGACCCTTTTATGTTAGATACAGTTACCCTGCCTGTAAACTTTCATAAAGTTATTCAGTTTAATGTAACACACAAGCTTCTGAAATTTACCTTCCACAAACCTTCTGCGACTTACTTAGACATTATATTTCTTCATACCCAGGAACATTTCTTTCATTCTAATTTGCATATCAAAGTAAATATCCATGCCTATAACCTTTTAGATTTTTTTCCTATTTGTTGACCCTTTCTTAAATCTACATTCTGATCCAATCCTGATGAAACTTCCAATGTTTTTAATTACCTTAAGGTGAGATTATTTAAGTCAAAGCAGTTGAAAAATACAAAATGAAATTGTCAAGAGAAACAGTACCAGTGCTCCAAGACTGATTTATAAAAGGAACCTCTATGGGTTTTTAATTTTTAAAATTTAGTTTATGTGGGGCTGGAGCTTGTCACTGGGAACCAAAGGTGTAGTTAGAAGCCCTGATGGGCACTGCAGCTAGTAAAGGCCGGGTTAGAGATGTGCAAAGGAAACAATCAGCTGGACTGGCAGCTGAGAAAGTGTGATTAAGGAAGGTCTGACAATATATGTCTGACAATATATGAAGCCAGGAGTAAAACAAGCTAGAGGGGGAAGATGAATTCTGGAGTGTCTGCATTATGACTTACTCTGAGTGCTGGATGTCAGTGGACATTTGAGAGATTTGTGTGTCTATAGAGATGTATTCACGAGAAATGTGGAGAGATCCATAGGGGGTGGAAGCGTATCCATTATAGTAAAAGGATGCTGAGATACTGGAGGCCTAGTGAGGGTCTCAGGGGTCTTTGGTTGTGATGTTGTAGGCATTTGTAGTGCCCATATTGAAGCATGTTTTGGTTTAATTGCCCTAAGTATGCATCATGGATCTTACAGGACCAATAGGGACACCCTTACGTAAGTGTCTGCCCACCATGTGCAGTAATCTTTTGTTTGGTCATACAAGAAGCAGATATAGAGGCATGTGGTGTGTTGGAACAGTTCTGTAGCAGCAGGGAGAGAAAGATAGGTGGTATCTGAGCAGCCTGCTAGAGGGTAGTCAGCAGTAGTAAGGAGAGGAGGAAGTGATAAAAGGGAAAAGGAGTAATAGGAGGAGGGGGGTAAAGGCCTCCTTAGTCTGTGTTTTGGTCATCTTCAGATACAGGCTCAAGAAAGGAGATATGGGAGAGGCAGAGTTTAAGCTGCCAGTCGGCAGTGGGGGGGGTGTCTTCGAGCTTGGTGTGAAGGAAAGGGCTTAAGCCTTAAAGGTGTGTTGGAATTTGTTCATTGGCAAATGTGGCAAGTCACAGAAATGTGCCGCAAAAGAGTCTTATCTTCTGTAAAGACGAAAAAAGGAACGGAGGAAGACCTTAAGGTTTTGGTGGAATGAAATAAGGAGTGGAGGAAGTGGAAAGGGTGTTCATGTGATTCCTTGGGGGGATGTGAGCACAAGCATGGGTGGGGGGGCTGCTGGCACAGCACAGTTGGCCTTGGAGTTCTGGACAGTAATGGGGGAGGAATCAGTTTGATAAAACTTGCAGTAGATGATTCCAAGTTTGGAGGGTAGTCTGGAGGCTTTGAGCAAATAAGAAATGAACCTGGAATTAGTGATGGAGGTGCCTATGAATTTTATGAGGCAGAGATCATGCACTAACCATGTACAGTTGGGTTTTTTTTACAGCCAATACGGGGGTGTTAAAGGGAGACTGAGTGGGTCGGATATATCCCTTTATTTTAGGAGGTCCTGTATGATGGGTTGTAGGCCGGTTGAAGTGGCTTGGGCTGTGTGGGGAGGGGATTTAAGGTCCTCCGTCAGGAGGGCCACCAAGAAGTGAGGGGTGGGAGAAGATGGAGGTTGTACAGAGATAGTGGCCTTGAAGATTGAAAGGATATCTCTGCCAAGAAGTGGTACTGGACATTGGGGCATTAACAGGAAGGAATGAGAAAAAGAGACTCCATCTATGGAACAGGTGAAGGGGGGTTTCCGTGGGAGTATGGTTTTCATTTCTACCCCAACAATAGGAGAGGATGAGGGTAACGTGGGTTTAGGGAAGAGGATCCAAGGTCCCGTCAGTAGGTTTAGGTTTGCAGGCAAGGAGGACCTGGTGGAGGCTGCAAGTGGCGCATAATTTGGGGTGAGAGCGAAGGAGAGAAAAGCCTGGGGATCTCCTTCCACTTTTTCGAGTGCTTGCAGTAATTGAATAAATCTTGGAGAATTTGTGGATCTAAGGATCCCTCGGTGGGCCATCGATTGTGATTGTCTAGCAGGTAATTGGGCCAATCTTGGGGACAAAATTTGATGAGAGTTTTAGGTTTTATGTCTGGTGAGAGAGACAAGGCCATTCAAATTAGAAAGTAAACATTTTAAAGGGGAGTCGTTTGGGAGGGAAGAAGAGGCCCCCATAGTCAAGGAAAGGAAGGAGGAGAAGGAACAGTAACTCCAAGGAGGAACAGTGACTCTGGACTGGAACGGAATGAATGGAGGACCAGTTTGGGCGTCCCCAAAGGGTAAACCGTCCGCAAAGCTCAGTGGAGCCGGAGGCAGAAAGGATAATCAAGTCGTCACTTGAGGATCCTTCTGCCGGGCAAGTGCCGGGAGGTCGCGGAGTACCTGACGCCAGGCTTTTCAGAGGCTCGGAGGAGAGGGAGTAAAGGAATAAACTTGGAGGAGAGGGAGTGAAGGAGGAGAGGGAGTCTATTCTTCACCTCTGTCCCATTAGCTAATGAGTTAAAGGGTGGATGAAGTTTCTAGGAGTCGTTTGTGGCCACAAAGGCCTAGGTGGGATGTAGTCTCCTACTGTGGTCAGGCTGAGGGCGGTAACCTCTTGGGGAATGACTCACCTAGGAGGTAATCGGTGTTGGTTGCCGGATAGCAAGCGCTCGAGAAGGTGGACGAGGACGAGAGGTTTTGGTCGGGTGAGCGGAGGGGGTCCTCAAGTGGTTGAGGTTATCTCCCATCCGAGTCACGGCACCAATGAAAGGATTAAACCGGCGCAACTAGACCAAAACCAATCATTGGAGATAGGTTCCCCCTTATTGCAGGAGTACAAGAGCATTTATAGGGGATTTTCATGGGGATTGGGGTAGTTAGGAGCAGAGGGCAGATGCTGATTGGTTCTCTGCTCCAAGGACAGTGGTGAAAGTAGGTCATTGGGTGTATGTTTGTGCCTGTGGGAAAGTTAGAGCCCGGAAAGTTAGAGCCGGGAAGAAAAGCTCGGGGAGGAGCCTTGTTAAAAGAGGTGGGTTATAATGACCACATTATTTTATCTCAGGTATTTCTGTCCATTCAGCACAACTCAATTTTGGCATGGTCAATCTTAATTAAATATATTTGTTTTGCATTGGGGTTCTCTACTTTTTTACAGAAGTTTTTATTTGTTTACATATTTGTCATTGTGCACCATAGGCAAAGGCTGAGAATATCTGTATTAAGGATAACCCCGTCCTGAAAGAAACAAAGTTGCCTGTAGTCCTTGCTGATCAGTTGGTGCTTCACAAATCCAGTATATGCCTGTCTGCCCCAGCCAGAACTGCTTGGTTGACCGAATGGGAGAAACCCTGACCCATATTACACAAGATAGACCATAGCCTTAACAGTGACTGTGAGGCTGAAAGACCACATAAAGATGGGCAGACAAGCTACCATGGTCTATATGGCATCTAGAACTATGAGGAAGCAGAAACTAGGGATAAACACAGTAACTTGGTTAAAAGTCAGCAGGAGAGGCAAATGCAGGTTGTCTAAAGATATCTTGAGAAAGGGCACACAGCCTATGAGAGAAAGACAGGGTAATGTAAGCCTTGAGCTGCATCAATTTTGACAACTTTACTTTGCTATTTATACCGCCATCTACATGCACATTGCAAGTGAAACCCTTTTATCGTGAAATAAACTCTTGCAACAAACAGTATAAATCTCATAGTAAACTTAGTGATAAGCATAGAAATCAGCGACCCTTGATTCAAAATGATTAGTATATTTCTACCTTGCCACAATGCCCACCTATTAATTCTCTATTCTTAGTGTTATGGAGCATTACCATTTTACGATTATAGGGAAATAGTTAAATATTTATCACCCATTTAAAGAAAATGTGTTATAATATTTTCTCTATGTAATTGATCTTGAGATTTATTTTGGACTCAAATTATATTAGAATATTTCTCAGGAGTGAAAATAAAATTTCCCTAACATAAAATAAAGATGATAAATAGATTGTATTGAAATAGTAAGTTTCTAAATCCATGAACTACAATTCAGTGCTGATTGTTTTCAGACTTGCACTTTTTCTTCTGTTCTAACTATTGTCTTGACCTGGAATGCTCCCACTCTACCAGAATATAAGGTCACACTCTAAGAGTATGTATTTGATTTTTATGAGATTCAGAAGTGGAGTAAGGGAAATTGTGAATTCAGAGACAGCCCCTGAAACATTGTAGCTTTCAAAATTATGTACTAACTGTGGCTCATAGCAATGAAATGTTCACTAATTATATCGTCACCTCTAATTCAGAACCAAACAAATCAATAAACTTGATTCTTGTCAAATCTGTTAGCCAGCCTACAGAGGTTTTAAAACATATCCAGAAATTTTTTCATACTGTTTCCAGTAAAAATTGGAGCTTAGGGCTGGAGCCGTGGTGCAGAAGTTGGAGTGCTTGCCTGGCAAGAGCAAAGACCCAGGTTCAAACCCCAGCACCACATGCACAGCTAACAAAGGGCCGATGGAAAACTTAATAAAATTAATTCTCTCTTTCTCTCTTTCTCTCTCTCTCTCTCTCCTCCTCTCTCTCTCTTTTGTGTTCTTTTTTTTATTGAGAGATTTATTATAGAACAACCATACATGTTTTTAACAAAATAATATAAAATGTGTATAGATTCTGGATATTAGAATTAACCCCAGGTTTAAACCCCTTAACCTTGAGTATGGTGTTGACTCAGTGGTTCATTTCTAATGAATAGAATGAAGGGCAGGTGATAGTGTGTGACTTCAGAGGCTAGGATAAAAGATATTGTGGCTTCCTGCTTTATTTCTAATTCCTTGCTGTGGTGGAAGCCAGTTGCCAAATCATGAAGAGATGTAGGCACCCATATGGAAAGGGCCACGTGGCAAGGAACAAAGTTGTTCTGCCAACAGTAATTTAAGTGAGCCATCATGGAAGCAGATCAGACCTAGTTCAATCTTCAGATTCTCAATGACAGCTTACCTGCAGACTTATGAAAGCCTGAGATGGAATCACCCATCTTCAAATTCTTGACCTGAAGATACCATTGGACAGTTTCAACAGAAACTGTGTGCTGTTTATTTTTGTTTGTTTGTTTGCTTGCTTGCTTGTGTTTTTAAGAGAGTGTGAGAGAGAGAAAGAGTTAATTTTATTTTTCATCTATTTTACGGGATCAAACCTGAGTCCTCACGCATGCCAAATAAGTGCTCTACTGCTGAGCCACTTCTCTAGTCTCTGTCTACTGTTTGAATATGCTATGCTTGAAGATAAGTTATCCATAATTCATAATTGAGGTACTATCTTTACATTTTACAGAAACACCATCAAAACAAGTTACTCAATGTTCTAATATTCAAATTTTATTTCTATAACCCTTTCCTATCAGAACTGACATATAAAATATCTTATATTCAGCATGTTCAGTATTTGTTCTAAATACATCACGCTTTGTAGGAATCAAATGGATTTAATTGCACAATCAACATAATTTGTACAAGCAATTTTAAAAGGAAATTGACTTTCTCTAAAACTGATTAATATTGCTAGGAATCCCCAAATAACATGTATCTTCTCAAATATTTCTTTTATTTGTTTCTTAAACAGTACTAGTTTCATTTCTAAACTTCCAAAGAAACCAATTGGAAGCAAAATTTCTTATGTGTCTTTAGATTGTTATTCTAAGATTTCTTCAGGCACTTCTTCCTGCTGAATTTTAAATCAATAATCCTGAATATGCTTGAAGTATCTCTATGCATTTATATAAATGTATGTATATATGAATACTAAAATACATATGCTATTTTTCAATCCATGATTTATTGATTTATTTATTTATTACTGTTAAAGCTAGTTCCTCCCCAGAAACAGCTGCCTGTAAGTAGTGGGTGAATCTCGCAACATCTTTAAAAAGGTATTAATAAAGTACAATCTGAAGATATGAGATATATGTATGTGACAAGTGAATGTGTTAGTTGAGTGTGTGTGTGTGTGAAATTTAATGTGTAAAACAGAGGTTTTAAACTCAATACCAGACAGTTCTATCTATACAGTGGTTACACCAGTAAGTTAGATTGCAATGAATAGACCTGACTTGTTTCCAAAGTGGAAATGGAAATTCGGTAATACGTGACAGGCAAAATCCTGTTGTATTTTTTTTTCATTAGCTTTAAAATTACAGATTTAGTAGTTTCAACTTACATACCCTTGTGCATCATTTTATACAATGTAGAAGTTTATCTTACAACCTAGTTAGTAAAATTATTCTAAAATAGTTTGATGAAAAAAATCGCAAAGTAAAATGTCAATCCAGAGAATCATATCATGCCTTCTATATTCTGGTTATCTGTTGCTGTATAACAAATCACTTAAAAGGGTGGCTGATAACAACAGACATAGGTTACAACTTGTAACTTTGTAGCTTAGTAGTTTAATATTTTTGGTAATACTGGTGGCATGACTAGGCCAGTTGGTGGTGTTTAGTTTGGCCCCTTAGCCTGCAGAAATAAGAGGGTAGGTTCATCTGAGTCCCCTTTTCTCTGCATACAATCAGGACCTGAGCTTTTTACAATGTCTCAATGCTTCAAGAGGATGTGTTGAGACAAGAGGTAGGACTGCCATTCTAAAGTATGGCCCACAAATTGACACAGTTCACATTTCCCTTTTTAATTTTATTTGTTTATTTATTCATTCATTTATGTATTTATTTTTGATTGAGATTGTAACAGAAGCTTCTAAGACTTTCTAAAGAAAAACATCAAACAAATTTGTGGAATTTTATTCTGCCACACCTTGAGGACCTCAAAGACAATCACTCAGACATGATAATGTCTCAAATATTGCAGATATCTCCAGAAGGCAATTGACATGTCATATTACAAAGAAATTAAAACAAAACTCCCTAAAACATATCAGCATGTTTAAATACTAACATATAATAATGTTGATAGTGATCATTAATATCAAGGAATTGACTAGAGAACAATACTTTAAAATTATGAAACTATTAAAATGAACAGTATTATCTATTTAGTTAAGCCAGTGTCTATCCCTTTGTATATGAGAAAGCAACTGAACCATTAGAATAATCAGAAGGTAAAAATGCAGAGGTATATATTGATGCAGTTCAACGTTGCCATTTTATTTTGAGCATTGTTGGATAAATAGTGGTAGATCTATTTTGGTACACTGGTATTTAGAATTTCAATATACATTCTTAAAAGGTCAAACATAGAGAAGCCTCTTTACCTGTAACAGCAAAATAACATCATCTCTAGCCTGTATAACTACAAACATTCTTCAAAGACAGTAATTTGTAGATACTCTTCTAAGAATTAGTCAATATATTAGCTTTCTTTAAAATATACAGCTGCAGCAGCAAACCACATGTATTTTATTAGGTCTTGCTAATTTTCTGTAAGTTCTAGAAGCTATGGATTTTTTAGATATTTGGCTGAAACTCAAAATGAAAAATCATTTTAAAAAATAGAAAAACATTTCATTCTTTAAAAATGCTAAAAATACATAATGCAAAATGTCATAGTTTATCTGTAATAGCAAAATTCTTAGAATCAATCAGTCAAAAATAACTCTGTTATTTAAGCGCAATTTGAAAGCATACAAACTAAAACAGTATTTTAAAACCATCTATAAGAACCTGATGGCTTTTCTGTATACTGACAGCTATTTGCCTTGTAAAAATAACAATTGAGTGAGCAGAGAATAGGCTACCATAGAAAAAGTAGCCTTTCGTATAACTCTAACATGCACTCAATAGCATTTCCCTACTTAGTATGGAACCAGAGTAAAAGGATACTTCAACAATTCAAACTACACTATTTTGCAACTGTTTTCACTGTATTATCCTTTCACAATAGCAGCAAAATGCAAGCAAAAATTAATACAAACACCCCAGTTTGGGAGATGTTTTATATATGTCTACTTTTCTAGAATGTATATGATATTTGGAGAAATGTACAAACTAACTTGGCTCAAACATTGATTCACTTTTTATTTGCTCATTTATTCCCAGTATATTTATAAAGAACTTACTGTGTTCCAGGTACACAGGAAGATTAAGGGGAAACAATCAGCTCTTGCCTTCAATAACTTAGAATTTAAAAAGAAAAAATATAAATAGACAAATGCAATTACAGAAAAATGCAATTACTGGAGCAAGGATGGTATATTATGGGATACACTGGTATGCCATCTAACTCAATCATGGAGAAGTAGGGGAATATTTCCCAAAATAATACTAGGAGGCCATGTGGGATTTAACCTGGCCAAGGAAGGGATGTAATGACACAGTAGAAGGAAGTGTGAGAAGATTAGAAAAAACACATGTTGTGTGGAATAATTAATATAATTATAGGGAATGTAGCAGAGAAATATGCAGACCTGAGCAGTGCAGTGAATAATAACTGAGACTAAGGAGAAGAAAATTTAAATAAGAATATGAGAAATTGAAATATTCCAAACAGTAAAGAAATTCTGAAACTAAAAAGTATATATTAATTTTAGTATATTTAGTAATACTAAAAAGTATATACTAACCATTAAAATAGAGAAATAATCACGAGACAGACCTTGAGTTATGAAATTGAGAAAATGTTATCTAATGCTTACTGGGTGTTTTGAAGAGTTTAAAGTTATTTTTAGAAAGATAATCTGGCTTGAAAAAAAATCTGGATTGGAAACAGAAAGAATAAGACCCAAGTGGGATATGGAAACCTGAAAAAAACAGCCTTTCTAATGCTAACAGTCTCCTCAGAGTGCTTCCAGATTCTACTGGTCTCTATCACAAAGCCAACACCATGTATTTTTAAGCTGTATTACAGCAAAACCTTACCTTTGGCAAAGATTCTGTGTTAGTTCTTAATTACTATATTAGAAACCTCTTCAAAATATTTTTTATTCAAGCAATAATAACAACCATTTTTCTCATAATTCTGCAAGATGTATTGGATGCTACTTGCTGACTGGGGTGATGGTCATCTGGATGCACAAAGGAGCTGAAATGTCCAAGGGGGGCTCACTCACACAGCTGCCACTGATCTGGTGGAATACCTGGACAGCTTGGCTTCTCTTTGCTTCCATACTTATTCAGAGAATCTCATTCTAAAGGTCACTCAAAAGTAACAGCCCAATTTATTTGGTGACTAGGAATTCCGACAAGTGCAAAAGCAGAAGCTACTTGACTTTTGTAGGATTTAGACCCTGTTAATTGATGAAATCTTCCATTTATAAAAGGTAAGCTGTACTCTGGGTGACATCCTCAATTGTGATTAGGACTTATTAATATCATTTTAAGATCTCTTCCTGAAAAACAAAGCAAAAGAGACATCCCTAAATGTGTCAAAATCAGGCTACTGAGTTCTCCAGAAATGAGTTCTTAAATTTGTTTTTAGAAACTATTTTACAATGAAATCATAGTCAACCTGAGAGATGAGGTTTGTCTATTTCAGAGACATATCTGATAAAATACATTAATCCTAAGAAACTCATCTTTTCATGGATGTGGACTATGTCACCAGAAAATAAGTCAAAGAACAGAAGACAACCAGTTGAGTGGCATCTGCCAATATCTATCCAGAGCCATTCTTTCCCTCACCTCATCATTAGTAATTCAAGACAGGTACACCTTGATCATGTGCAGCTCTGTGGAATACTGGATAAGTTTACAAATACAAAGCTGCACTACTTCTATGCCTGGAATTCTAATCACAGAGGCTTTTTCTATTAAAGAAATCTTTACATCCTCACATCAAGTTCCTTTGATGTCAGAATGCTCTACATTTAGTTTTCCATCCTTTAGAAATCTTATTGTATATTAGAATAAATATTATTTATTTCTTGGGTACATACACAGCTCATGATTCACTGTAGACTTCCAGTTTAAGTTGCATGTAAAATAAAGAATTCTTTTTGCTTAAGATAGAGACAACTAAAGTAAAAAGTAAATTATTGTTGCCTAAAGTATAAAGGAAGCTCCAGAATCAATTTCCACAAGACTGGAGTCCTGAAATTAGACAATTCTTATCCTTCACTTTATGAACACTTAATATTCTCAAAATTGGTTAACTCTCAACCTTGATTTTGAAGAATGCTCAATAGCAGAAAAAGTATTGCATGTACAACTGTGGCCAACATAAATCTGGAAGATATTCTGGATGAGGTAATGTCAAAACTGATTTTATCCCTAAGTAGGGTTTAGACAGGCATAGAATGCAAGAGGTAAGAGAGGCATGTTCAAAGAGTGGAGGTAAAAGAGAGAATGGTATGCTTCAGGATTAGCAATCCTTTTAGTATGCTGGGACATGAGCTGTGGCTTGATGTGAAATGGCAGTGGATGGGTTTAGAAAGAGAAGCAAGTGTTGGAACATGAAGGTTCATCTCAATATAAAGTATCCACCAAACTAGAGGGATGGAACTATACCATATTACAAATTTTAGTCTGGAAGGAGACTGAAAAATAATGAAATGAAGAAGAAATGATGATAATAATAATCATGTTACCTATCATTGATGAGTTGTAAACTCACTCATAGTTTACTGATCTATGTTATAATCATTTAGTTTGATTTATCAATAATTAATCTTGTTTAATTTACCTCCATCTGCTGAGTAGCAGGAAACAAAAATAAGGAATAAGTATATTCATTTTCAAATGTGCTTGTTCTGATACTTAATGAATCTCTGTATATGATTCTCAATCTTTCCAATAAAAAATGTACACCCCAATTGGAGTTCTTAGCCAACTGTCCTCATCCTCAGATCATTTACAAGATGTTACCTTGGTGTATGAGGGAAATATTTTGGTTTGGATAAGAGGTGCCCCCCAAAAGCTTGTCTGTTAATGCAGGATTGTTCAGAGTGAAAATAATTAGATTATGAGAGATGTAACCCAATCAATGGATTAGTCCACTTAATGGACTAATAATTTGAAATATCTATGTTCTGGGTAGGGGTGTGCCTGGAGGAGGTGGGTCACTGGAGGTGTATCCTGGATGAAACCTTCTCTCCTTGCACTCCTCCTCTCTTTCTATTTCCAGCTACCATAAGGTGACTAGCTTTCTTCCACAGTTCCCTTGCACTGTGATACTTCACCTTTCTCAGGGCTAGAACAATGCAGTCTGCCAACCATGGACTGAACCTATGAAACCATAAGCCTCAAAAAAAGTTTTCTTCTCTAAATTGTTGTTGTCAGATATTTTGATCACAGCAACGAAAAGCTGACTAACATGGGGAGAGTTATGGCTCAAGCCCCCTCTAATTGTTGTTGTATGAGGTGCCCTCTGACTTTCTTGGCTCTCTGAGCAGTGAACCTCGTGTAATTTGTTAATGTTTGCTGGAATAATGTTAACTGTGCAGTAATTCCAGTTTAAAGTGGTCTAATTAGTTGGAGCTGATTTGACTGTAACTCTGCATTTACCATCTCATATCCACTTCCTATCTGGGTGTTCCACCTTCATCCTCTCACACTGGCCCTTGCAATAGCCCTGTGACAGGCACCTGACTCTGAGCCTAGAAGTCTTCCAACCCACTCTTTTCTGGAGGATAGAAAGTCCAAGAACAAGGTGCTGACAGATTTGGAGCTTGGTGAGGAACTCTGGCTCACAGACAGCTACTGTTCATTGATTGCATCCTTATAAGATAAAAGGACCAAACAAGTTCCCTTGGACCTCTTCATTAAGGGCACTAGCTCCTCCATGACTTAATCTCCTGCCAAAGATCCCACCTCTTAATATTATCATATTGAGGATTAGTTTCAACATAATCATTGTGGGGGAACACAGGCCACTCACTCCACAGCACCATTTATTCTATAAGATAAATGATATAGCATAAATATGTTAAACTCATTCTACTCCACACCGTTGGCCAACTGGGTAACTGGATTTCTATTGCCAGGTTGAAGTTTCAACTGATATATCATCATCTGGGAAATACCTATGCTCCAGAAGGCCCCCTCTGTCCTCACTTATATCTTCTAACCTAAAGCCAGAGAGGATAAATCCATGTTGATTATTCTTCATACAACCCAGGATATATTCAAAGTCTTCTGTGGTACACGAAGCACATTTGGCTATAACCTTATTCTCATGACCTGTTTTTAAATTGCTTAATTCAGAGCTTTACATCTGTTTTATATTCTCTTTTTTTAAGAGAGAGGGACAGTGAGAAAGAGAGAGAGAGAAAGAGAGAAACAATTTTTATTTAGTTTTTCATGTTGCTCCAAGACTTCGTTGTGTACATGGTGCTGGGATTTGAATATGCATACTCACACATGCTGAGGAAGCATTATAACTGCTGAGACACCGCTCCAGCCCCTCTGTTTTGTATTCTTGCTGACATTTAATGCCAGTTGTTTTTCAAGAAAGAAATTGAATTTGATCTTTTGAAATACCATGTGACTACTTGTAAAGAATGTGTCTAACAGGAATATGAAATGTTGATATGCAAAATTTCAAAATATCGGCATTGTTTCTCTATTAAAAAATGAAAAGTTTTATAGATACATATGAAATATTTTCCCCCTGACTCTTTCTTCTTTCCCTCTGCTTCTAGCTACCATGAGGTGAGCAGCTTTGTATATACGCACACATATATACAACATATATATATAAAGTATGTAATATATATACATAATATATGTAAAGATATATATGAAATGCATTTGGTTTCTTATATACATTTTAAGGAAAATGGTCCTATTCAATCTTATTCTATATTTGATCATGTATACAGCATATATTTAATTAATTCTGGATATATTGAATCTAAATATAATGTCCCTCTCCTCATCACAAATGAGTGTATTAAGTGAAAAAGCAAAAATGTCAACTCTAATCTAGTTATGTTTTCTTAAGTAAATATGTTCAAAACTTCCATACCTCATCTTCCACTCTAGGATATATGACATCTAAAGCTTACAAAGAGAGAATATCAAACTTGATTGGAATGATTCATGCCAGCACTTAGGTATTTCTACATAAAAACAGAAGGAAACTGTCTACACATTATTAAAACTATTAATTGAAAAAACCAATAATTCTAGCATAAAGTACTAGTTTACTTCTATGATATTAAAACATTTATGTTTTTTACTTTCTTTGAACTGAAATGACAGATTTTTACTACCAAAACTATTCGTCCTAATTATTTTGGTATTGGGAAGCCCAATATGTTGAAGAAAATGGAACAACTGCCTGAAAATTTTAAATCAATTAAAATATGGTTAAGAGTGTCTAGCAAGTATCCAGTTCATTTATTTAATATTCTTACATTCCGCACATATAAATACTGTGATTCTGAAGGTACTTTATCATTTATTTACTTAATTTGATTAAATAAACCACTAGCTACACTTAGTATATAAGAGTCCTCAGCTTGTTCTTCTCTATTTTTTTTAATTTATTGAATATGGACTTACAATTGAAGGGGAATCATTATCAAACAATCAAGAACAAATGCATATTTACATAGTTAGCCAAGGCTGATGCCATATCATGGTTTCCCCCGTTGGGTTCCCCATTGTTCCATGTTTCCCCCAAAAGAAGTAATTTTCATGACTCTTTTTATTTCACTAGATGTATAATTAACAATATTCTACTTTGTATTTTGTAGATAAAATTTTAATCATATCTTTTTGTGGACTTGAAGCAAATTTAAGCATAACCTTACCCAAGTTAAATGTTAATATATTGGTTGGTAGCAAGATTCACTACAAATGAAATGTTACTCTAATTTGTGGCATTAGGTGGCCATACTTAAGTCAAAGAGTTGCTAAAATCAACTAAAAATGCCTAGTTCCCTGACATTTAATAACCTGAAGTCCCATTCAATGATATTGGTAGAAAGTTTCCAGCCTAATGTAGTGGGAAGTTAGTAGTAGGAAAGCTGCCATATTTTATTAGTAATAACAATGACTATTATTTTAATTATGAAAAATGTCCAAGAGTTCTTATAAAGTGATGAACATCCTGAAAACAACATCCTCATCTACCACTGAGCTTAGTGGCTTGTGCTACTGGATAATCATAGTTTAATTTTAAACTTGCTAACACAAAATAGTAACTGGAAAGCAATTTGTTTCACTTTTTACTTAGTAAAATTATGATGGAAAACTGTTCACCTGGGAAAATCCAAATTCATATCATAAACATAATGCAGCTTATAAGGAGTCCTAATGATATACTTTATGAATTTTAATTTCTGTTTGGAAGTCAGCAAGTGTGCATTCTATAAATGTAAACCATCTGTTGGCACCTCCTAAAAGACTAGATTTCAGTCCATCCCAACATGAATTATTTATTTTGATGGATTTCTTTCCTAAGAAAATTCAAGGGTGCGTGTGTGTGTGTGTGTGTGTGTGTGTGTGTGTGTGTTTTAAATCTGTTTTTAACTTGTAATAGTGTTTCAAAGTGAGAACATGCATAATGGCAAACCTAGAAGATAAGTCATCAACAATTTGTAATGTGTTAATTTTACATAATAGGATGCTTATAAAATTAAGAAATATTGGTTAATATTGGGTCAAAGATAAAGAAATAGATTGGAGCAATAAAACATTCATGTAATTTTAAAGTCTTGATGACAATATCAGATATTCCTATTACTTCCCTGAGAAGAGAATTTCATAGCTGTAGACTGAGGATCTCACATGTTCCATATTTATAAAGTAACTGCCATGACAAAGAACATTTTAAATACATAGACTTCACTGATGAGATTTTACTATATTTTGAATGAGTGCAAAAGATTCAATTGGAATTAACTTAACAGTCCTGGTTATAGTGCCAGTATTGGGTTTTTAAATAAATTTTCTTGATAAGAATATAGCACAAGCCCTTGTATGTCAATAATTGTCATATATAATTTCACTTTCCACTTGTCTGTATTTAACTTTTGCCTTTCTATGAAAAAAATTCATTAGGTAGGATAGAGATAATCAATGTCTATTTGTGAATCTACATTCCATTCCTGGGAGGAAAGAGATGAATGCACAAAGGAATTTAAAGCCATATTCAGCAGGGAATCTTATAGAGTTAAAAAAAAAACTATGCTTAAAGATAGTTGCTTTGAAACTGTTGAACAAATTTTATAGTTGTGAATCCAAATTCTACATTAAAAATTAGAGCAGGCCTTAAGGATCAAAATTTTCTTGGTTTAAAATGTGTGCCCCAGTAATAATTTGAAAACTGTAGATTTTCTGGGAAGGACTATCACATGTTTAAGTTTTTTGTTTTTTGGTTTATGTGTGCATAAGTTTAATTGAGGCAACAAATTTACCTTAAGGCTATGAATTATCTCTTCTTTCTTTATATGTTCACTACTCCATTTCATAACATGGGAAAATTAAATCAACTGTGAAAAGTCTGTTCCTTTTTGTACCAAAGACCAAGTCCCTGCTGCACATAGACTTGATTGTGCTTACATGTATTTCCATGACACTTGTTGCTATTGGAGAGCTACAGCTGCTTTTGCCTTCACTGGGGTAGTCCCCTCCCATCCCTTTCACCCTCTAGCAATTTTTGTTCTCTTCTATTCAGGCAAATTTGAGCTGATTAAACATTCTTCGATTATGTAAGAAGGTTATAAGACAAAGTAGAAAAGAATGTCCTGTTGCTCTTCACCCTAATTTCAGCTATGTGCACATTTTATCTTGTCTTTGAAAATGTATCTTTAATTATTCTTCTAGTCAATAAATGTATATTTAATCCATACTAATTATTGATTCTTTTTTTATTTTTATTGGTGCATTATACTTTTACATAATAATGGGATTTGTTGTCACATATTTATAGATGTACACAATACAGCGATATAGTTCAGTAAACACCATCCCCCCACTGTGCACCCCACTACCTCCTTCTTCCCATTCCCCCAATTCCTTGCCTTTCTTTCTAGGACCTATAACCCAAATACAGTTACATAATTCTTATAACTATGAAGAACATTTTTTATACACACGACAGTAGCATATACAGTGACTTATTTATAAATGCTTGGAGTGTACCTTGCTTTAAGTCAGTTCCAACAGTTCCCCTTCTCCTCCCTTCCTATCACCTCTTGTTATTTTTAGATATATTTGAAAATAGAGTTAAACACTTATGTTTCTGTAAAGGCATGCAGTGTAGCTTATTCAAATATTTTATGCAGTATCTTACAAATGTATCTCATAAATACTGACATATTGCATTTTTGTTACATTTCACTTCTCACTATTTTGTTTTTTAATTTTTATTAAGGAGTTGAGTTATCAGAGAATCCCAAATGTGTATGAAGTAACAATATGATATGCATATGGTCTTAAATCATAGTTTTCCCCACAATGCTCACTCCCCAGTCTCTTGATTCTTCTATATCACACCCCTATAAGAGATATAAATGTGTGTATGTGTATATATATGCTTGTAAATTTTTCAGAATTAAATAATGGTATAAGTATCATCTGACTTCTCTGGGGGTTAACACATAAGCTACATTGTGAATTGTCTTCCTAGATCCCTCCCTGTTCTCCCTACCTCTCCTGTTCCCCCTACCTCTCCCTTCTTCCCTCCCCTACCTACATATCTATGATTCCCCTAGATTATGTGTTGGTGTGCCTTTGGTGAGTCTAATACATGAGTTTGATTACCTTTTCCCCAAGCCTGGGTTTAGCTCTAGCCTCCACAGGTGACGGAAGAAGTTCAGCCCTTGACTTTCTGAGTTAGGCTAACTTTGTTCAGCATGATTTCTTCCATTGCCATCCATTGACCTTCGAAGCCTGCAATATCATTGTTTTTTTTTCCACATTTATTAGAAGTATATTGTGATACAGGATACAGATGAGGGGGAAACATTGTCAAAACTGTAGCAATCAATGTGTATAAACTTTGATAACCAGGGGTAATGCTAACACATAGATAAACTACTATGGGTTTCATCTAATGCAGTTTCCCCCAGAAGAACTCATGTGTTAAATGGGTATCTAGTGTAGGAATAACATCGGCTTCTGGAATGGTTCCCCCATCTTCCCCATCACCAGACTCCTACGAGTTCTTCGTATACCCTCCCCCCTCCCCATTCCCTTCCCTCCACCTCCAAGTTCCCTAGGGAGCTTTCGCCCCTAGTAGATGTTGATCAGTTTATACTAAGCCTTTCATGAAAGAAATTCTCTATGAAGTAAGTCAACTATTATTTATCATAGTTCATTGCTTCATTTGGATTTCCTCTTCAGAGACATGTAGAAAAAAAATATCATTCTTTTGTTTTGACACCATTTTACAGTCTATTTTTCAAGTTAATAAAAACATATCTGTGATTTTGTTAAAGTTAGAAATCATGCACATAGTTAAGAGTTCAGATAACTGGAAGATGAAGCCTTATATGAGTTTTTCTTATTTTTAATGAGAAGAGATACATGTGAAAAAGACATGGGGAAGGTACTTAATCCTGGTTCTTGATCACCATTTCCTCCTTTTTCTTGATGTTTATCATGACACTACCATTTGTCTTGTCCATTGTATCTTCAGTGTATATTTTCAATCTGTTTATTTCTTTTCTGCATTTATTATGAGTAACCTAACAAAACCACCATCTTCTTCTACTATGTACTAATGAATAATATGTCTTCTGGCATCCATTGTGGTTATATTTTATCCACTGTTAACACAACAGTCAGAGAAAGCTTTCAAAACACACAACAGATTATTTCATTATCTCATTTTAAAGTATTTCAAATATCCATATGTTTTGGAAATTTTAAAGTATCAAAATGAAATTGAGAAAATAGTAAAATGAAATTAAATATAAAATAATATAAACTAACTTCAAATGAGAATCTCAAATAGAATTTAGAGGGAAAACTATGTAAATACTAGGAAAGGAGAAATATGTAATTATGGGAAATGATTTATAGAAAAGAAGAAAGTACTGGGAAAGTAGAAGTACCGAAGAAAAGGAATCAAAGTTATCAAGCTAATAAACTTAAAAATTTAGGAAAATGAGAAACTAAATGCAAATAATACTAAAAGGGAACATAATATGAGTTGATTTAATTGAAAATAAAGATTAAATAGATGAGTGTCACACCTCGGGCGTCCCCGAGGGCGGGCAGGATGGCTCAGACCAGCTGAACCGTCCACCAGAGCTGAGCAGGAGGGTGAGTGAGACGACCGGGCTCTCCCTGGACTCCCTTCAGTGGGAGCCCCCTCCGCTCGGCTGGGGAAAATGAGTCAGTAACACGGAGTTGGTGGCAGCACAAAATCCATTTATTACCAAGGCACATGGGTTTTTATAGGGAGGGGAGACAGCCAAGGAACCAATAGTAGAATGACAGTTTAGCCTGTCCTGTCCAACGAGGAATGGCCGCGTCAAATTCATCAACTATCGCTATCAGGAAAGGCAGTTTAGAGAAGAGGAAGAGGAAGCAGGCATCAGGTTCTCGCCCTTTGTGCTAGGTGCGCGAAATTGGAGTGGAGAAGAAGTGTCATAGCGTCCAGTGCAGCGTTTGGCTTCAGTACAGTGCCCCACAGATGAGTAAACAAAAAAGCAAACGAGATCTTTGAAAGCTGAATGAAATGGAAAAAACTCTACCAAGAGTTAAAAGGAATGATCAATAAATAATGAGGAAAAGCCAAGAGAACATTATCATAAGGAGATTAAAAGAAAGGTTCTGGTACATATAACTGTTCCATAAGTCTCAGAAATGTCAAGAAAATAGTGACTGAAATATGTGTACTGACTCTCACACTTAGTAGGTTATCAAAAGTCAATATTAAGAAGCTAGGAGTAGGTGTGCACAGTATTATTTTGCATGTGAAAGTCTTTGGCAAGGGCATCATTTTAAGACTTTTTTTAGTTACCTTTGCAACAGCATAAACATTACCAAGTAACCTCTGGATATACTTTCTGTATTACAGTTCTCTGAAAAGATTTCAAGAATTCTTCCTTCTTTCTTAATTAGAGGCCAAGGGAGATGCTTTGAGTATAGTGAGATGTCTTTAATTGTATTCTATGTCTTGGTCTTTACACATATTGGTTCTGCTGATTGCATTATGTGTAGTAGCAATAGGAGGGTGATTAATACTAAAAATTTTAATCATTAAAACACCACTAATTAAATTATTTTATTTTTCCAAGTCTTAAAATGAGAATGTTTTCATTTTTGTTTGCAAGTTACATTTGTCTTTCAGTAGGACTTTTCAAGTTTGTTGATTACAAATAATTCTTAGGCAGACAATGGAGAATGATGTTAAGAGAAGGCAAATTTGATTGGCTTGACACAACCCTCAGTCTTAATTGCATTATCTGTCACATCTATTTCATAAGTATCTTTCATTCCATGACTCATTGGTTACCAAATTACTCTGCATGCGTCAATGCTGATAAAACAGAGAAACTTTTCTCATGTTATACCAGTTTAAAATAGAAGTATGATTATTCTTCCAATAAATATGGATATAAGTAAACTGAGTGAGATTCAGAGTTGCTGAGTAATCAAACTAACATATTATCTAGTGTATACCTGTGTTGAAATGCAAATGTAGTTCCATAATGTCAGGAAATTTTGTCTAGATCTCTAGTTTTCATCTACAAAATATAGTCAATCCCTTCCTTCACATTCTTTCACTCCTTCATCTGCATAAATATTAATTATAAATAACTTAATGTTAGGGACATGTTTAACAGTTACAATGGATAGATCATAAATAACTCCAGAACTTTTTACTTATAGCCTATACTTTGTTTTCTGAGCACAAACTGCCATTTAAATATTTTAATGCAACCTGTTTATTACTAATACTGGCAATAATTAGAACCTAAAACAAAGGAACAAATCTTTAGGAAAACACTATGTGTAGATGCAGTCTAACCCAAGGACACTGCCCAACAGAGGTGTTCTACTTCGAAAGGTGACTAAATGAATCAAGTGGATATTTTATTTTGTGCATTTTGAAAGGGAAGGAGAATGGGGTAAGGAAGAAGTGAGAGAAGCTGAGTCATAAGTATGGTAGAGTCAAATAACATCCACAGAGTAGATTCATATTTCTGAGAGGATAACAACTGAAAAGAAAGTCACTTTAATTTCAACTCCAAGTGGAAAACATTTTAAGTGAAGGTATTTTAAAATGTCATAATTATCATCATATTATTGAAAAATCTAATCACACAGTGTGTGGGGTGAGTGGGTATGGAGACTGAATGTCACAGAGATTTCATACATAGCAGCAGTGTAGCTATTTTAGGTGTTAGTAGTCAATTACCAAGACGACACTGTGGAATACTCAAAGAATTGTTAGACAGTTCACTGCAGATAGTCTGGGGACTTACAGAGGAGGACACAGACATAAGTCAGGGAACTCCTTGAGTGACATAAGCAAGATGGCAGAATAAGCATTTATAGCATTTATCTCCTCACATAAAAATCAATTTCAACAACTATCCAAATGCAAAAATATCTTCACAAAAGTTAAGAAACCTGGATAGATTATCACAACTGAGTGGAGCATAGAAATAAGAGAAGACACATCAAAGAGGATAGAAAGGATATTTTTATACTATCCACATCCATCCTCCTCCAAACCCATATAGCATAACATGGGAAAAGACACCCTTCACATGAAGAAGAAGAGTTAATTGAGCATCCAACTTCCCATCAGCCATAATAACAGAACTAATCCCAATTAATTGTGGCACCAGGCTATCTCTCATGTATTAAGATTCCAAGTGTGCCTCTATAAATCCAGTGTCTAGGCCTGCTCTATGCTAGACACATCCTGCAAACCTAGGATCCAGGCCCACCCCCATAGATCCAAATATCTAGCTAAGTCTGAAGACATAGGCAGCTAGCATATCCCTGTGGACACAGGTGCTATGATTGCCCATTCACTGACCCACACAATCTGATGATTCCATTCAGGGACTCTGTACCAAGTTTTCCCATGGATCCAACCACAATCTCTAGTGTGCTAACTTGTGAAGAGCTTTTCTTATCAAAGTCAGTCCATACAGACTGATGAGATTCAGCTTTTTTAAAGGATAAGATATCAAAACTAGGCCTCTATGATTATGAACAATTAGTGAAGCATGATACCACCATAAGTAAAAAATAATAATAATAATAAAGCACAAGTAACTAACCCTAAAGAATTTGAGATGTGTGAAATCAAGCTCAGTGAGCTACATTTCAACACTAGACATCATCAATCAAAAGAAAGAATCAGTTAACTGAAATACAGGTCATTTTACAAAATAATAACAGTGCCTGGATGCAGTAGTACCCACCTATAATCCCAGCAGCTTGGAAGAGTGAGGCAGGAAGATTGCAAGTTCAAAGCCACCCTCAGCTATTTAGTAGGGCTCTAAGCAACATTGTGAGGCCCTCTCTCAAAATGAAGTACAAAAAGGGCTGGTGATGTGACTCAGTGTTTAAGCAACCCTAGGTTAATAATAATAACAATAATAATAATAATAATAGTAATGACAACAATAATAACAGAAAATTTCCCAAATACATAGAAAGAAGTGAACAACCTGGTCCATGAAGCCCAAAGAACCCTAAACGTTAAACATAAAGGCCTTCATTGAGTCACATACAATAAAATCCTCAAAAGTCAAAGACAAAATTTGAAAGCAAGAGAGAAAAGTGAATTGTTTCATACAAGAGAATCCCCAGAAGATACAGTGGATTTCTCTACTGAAACTTTGTAAGTCCAGTGGGATTGGGATGATATATTAAATGTACTAAAAGAAAAAAATTACAACCAAAAGTATGATACCCAGAAAAGTTGTCCTTCAGAAAGGAAGGAAATATAAAATACTTTCCTAGATAAATGAAAGCTGAGGGAGTTCATTACTACTTATTCTGCCTTAAAAGAAGTATTAAAGAGGAGTTCTTCAAGTTGAAACAAAAACATGCTAACAAAATATAACAAAATGAGAAAATAAAAACTCACTTTAAAATTAAGAATACAGTCAAACCCAGCATAATCTAATACTGTAATAAGACTACATATGTCACCTTCAATATAGTATGTTAATAGATAAAACTCTTAAAAATAGCAATAGCTATAATAATTTGCTAAAGGATTCACAGTATGAAAAGATGTAAATTATGACATTAATAACAGTATGTGGGGGAAGTTGAAGTGGAGAGTGTTTTACGTAAGGTTGAAGTTAAGTTATTATTAGGTTAGAAAAAACTGTTTAATTATAATACCTTTTATGTAATCCCAATGATAGCCACAAACAAAAATCTATGCAGAAACTTAAAAGATAAAGAGAAATGAATCAAAATATATTACTACAAAAGATCATAAAATTGCAAATTGCAAAGTAGATTATAGTCTTTAATCAAATGACTTGCAGTTGCTGGATAGACAATAAAATATGAACCAACTACGCATTATCTACAAGGGACTCAGTTTAGTTTCAAGGACACAAATAGGTTAAGTGGCAAAGTATATACAATATACATTTTACAAGGTAACCAAAGAAAGAATAAGGGTGTCTCTATGTCATATTACAAAATAGATTTTAAATCAAAGATAGTCACAAATACAAAGAAGGTCATAACATAATGGCAAAATGGTCAATTCATCTAGAAGATGTATAAATTGTACATGTATATGAACCCAACATCAAAGTACCTAAGTACATAAAGCAAATACTAACTGAACTAAATTGAGAAAGTGTCAGAATACAACAATAGTAGGGGCCTTCAATACCACACTTCAACAACAGATAGATCCTACAAAGAGCAAATTAATAAGAAAACAGCAGATCAGAATATATATATATATATATATATATATATATATATATATACACACACACACACACACACACATACATACACATACATTACACATACATACCCCTAAACAGCAATTAGGTCAAAGAAAAAAATCAAAATGGAAATATAAAAATATCTAGAAACAAATAAAAATGAAAATACAACATACTGAAACTCAAAGCTTACAGTAAATATAGATCTAAGATGTATTTGTAGTGATAAATGCCCACATTAAGAAAAAACAAAAATCTCAAATAACCCAGTATTATATCTCAAGAAACTAGAAAAAGAGCAATGTGTTTCCAAAGTTAGCAGAAATAAATAATAAAGGATAGAGTAAAGATAAATGAAATACAGATGAGGAAAATAATAGAATTTGGCAATGAAACTGAGAATTGGCTTTTTCAAAAGATAAAATTGATAAGGATTTAATTATAATAAAAATAAAGAAAATATACAATAAAAATCAGAAATGAAGGAAAAGATGTTATAATTATGTCCATGAACTTATGAAGGACAGCTACATGCCAGCAACTTGATAATCTGTAATAAATAAATAAATTCCTAGAAACAGAAACCCTACCAAGAACAAATTGAAAAGAAATAGAAAATGTGAATAGACTGATAATAAGTAAAGAAATTGAATCAGAAATCCAAGATCTCCCAGCAAAAATAGTCCAGAAATCAATGACTTCACTGTTGAATTCTACCTCATTAAAAAAAAAAAAAAAAAAAAAAAAAAAATTTCATGTCAATTCTTCTCAATCTGTTCCACAAGAAGAAGGAACAATACCAAGCTCTCTTAACAAGGCAGGCCTTATGCTGATGCTAAAGCCAGATAATGACACTGTGAGAAAATAAAATTACAATTTTTATTGGTTTACCTCTGAATGTGATTTGGCGTTTCTCCCTTGCTGCTTTTAATATTGTTTCCTTGGTGTCCCTGTTATACATTCGGAATATGATGTGTCTTGGTGAATTTCTCATTTGATTGGGCCTATTTGGTGTCCTTTAAGCTTTCTGGATGAGCATGTCTGATTCTATTTTTATATGAGAAAAGTTTTCTTTCACAATTTCTTTGAGGATGTTCCTCATATCATTCGTGTGTGTCTCAGTTTCTTCCTGTATCCCAATTACTCTCACATTGTTTCTTCTCATTTCTTCCAGACATTTTTAAAATTCTGATCGTGTTCTCTTAGTTGTTTTTGTTTTTGTCATTGGTGCACTCAAGCTTGTTCAGCCTGTCCTCATTGTCAGGTGTTCTTTCTTCAATAGCAGAGGTTCTATTTCCTACTGAAGTTAGTCTATTATTAAATTCGTCCAT
Organism: Aplodontia rufa; assembly: GCA_004027875.1. Taxonomy (NCBI): domain Eukaryota; kingdom Metazoa; phylum Chordata; class Mammalia; order Rodentia; family Aplodontiidae; genus Aplodontia; species Aplodontia rufa. Next base: position 31,902 of record PVKS010012766.1, read on the forward strand.
GGTCCCTCTCATGTTTTTGACTACAGATTTTAGCTCTGCTACTTCCTTTTTGAGGGTATTGATTTTTTTAATGATTGAGTTTCTCAGTTCTTGATTTTTCTCATTTATTCCCTTCATTATCTCTTCTTTTAATTCATTGTTCCTTTTTGTTATTAGAGCATTGATAATTTGTTCTAGATTTTCCTCCTGGTCCCCAGCCATAGCCCCCTTACTAGGGGAGCTGTGGGATAGATGTGAACCTCTTCAAGATTGATTTCTCATATCTGAAGAGATTCTTCTTGCTTATTTGACTGGAGATCCCTTAGTGGAAGCAATAGACTCTGGCCATTGAGAAAGGAGGTCAATTTTCATATTTAAATCCAGAAAAGTTGTAATGACATACAACCTAAGGCATTTGTAGAGATGTTTTGGGAAGGAGGGAGGGAGAGGGATATGGGTGGATAATTGGGGGGGGGGGGTCTTGGGGAATAAATCTAATGTTCAGCACTTATATATATATTATATTTTTCATTAGAAGCATGTTTGATTGTTCAACAAATAAATTTCTTAATAAAAAAAGAAAATAAAATTACAAACCAGTATCTCTGGTAAACATATATATAAAAATACTCAACAAAATCCTAGGAAACTGATCTAAAGAGCATATTAAAAGGATAATACACAATGATAAGGAGGGATTTACCCCAGGAAGTAAAGATGGCTTATCTTACACAAATCAATAAATGTAATGCACAACATTAACGTATGAAGATCAAAATCCATGTGCTCATTTAAACATGTAAAAAATATTTGAAAAGCTCAACGTCTTTTCATAATAAAATCTCACAATAAAGTGTAGAAGCAATGTGTCTGAATATAATAAGAGCCATTGTTATGGTACAAATATGAGATGTGCCCTGAAAGCTCAGGAAACAATGTAGCAATCAGAGATGGAATGCTTAAATTATGAGAGCTTTAACCTAATCAGTTGATCCATTTGATGAGTTAATAATTTGAAAGGACTACTGTACTGGGTGGTAACTTTAGGCAGGTATTTTGTGACTGAAGGAAATAGGTCACTGTAAGGTACCTTGAGGCTTATATTTTGTCCCTGGCACCTGCTTTCTCTTCCTCTGCTTCCCCACCGACATGAGGTGACCAGTTTCTCTCCCCCACTACCTCCTGCTGTGATGTTCTGCCTCACCTCTGAGGCACAGAACAAGGTAGCTGACTGATTGTGGACTGAGATGTCTGAAAACTGTGAGCCTAAGATAAACATTCCCTCCTCTAAGTTATCCTTGAGACTTATTTTGGTCACTGAAGCAAAGAGTTGAGAAAAACAGCCACTTATGAGAAGATCACAGCTAACAAATAATTAATAGTGAAAAAGCATAAACCTTTCTTGTAGAGTCAGGAACAAGACAAAAATGTCTTTTTTAAAATTATTATTTCTATTAAATAGGATACTCAAAGTCCTAGTCAGAACAATGTGGCAATATGAACCTAAAAGTCATCCAAATTGGAAAGGAAACGTAAAACTGCCTGTTTGTGGATAACATGGCCTTGTATGTGAAAACAACAACAACAAAACACCCTAACAAAGTAAAGAAACCAGGAGAAAAAGCACATACCTGTAATCATAGTGACAGGCAGGAGGATTGCAAGCTCAAGGCCAACCTCAGCAATTTAGTGAATCCCTAAGCAACTTAATGAAATCAGAGCTCAAAATAAAAAAAAAGTAATAAGAGCTGGGGATATAGCTCAGTGGCAAGCATCCCTGGGTTCAATCCCCAGTACCAAAAAAATCAACACAAAAATATGTTCCTTTTCTATACACAACCAAGGAACTATCTGGGGGAAAAAAAATTAAGATAATAATCTCATTTTAAAAAGCATCAAAAATACTTTGAAAAAAGTTAGAGATAAAACTTTATATAGTGAAATCTATAAAGCACTGGTAAAAGAAATTGAAGAAGGTATGAATAGAAAGATACCCATAGTTCATAAATTGGAAGAATTAGTAATATTGAAGTTTCCATGCTACTCAAAACAATCTACAAGTTTAGTACTATCCTTACCAAACTCAAATGGCATATTTTATTGAAATGGAAAAAAATAATCTTAAAATGTGCATGGAACCATAAAAATTCACATAACTGAGTAAGAAGAACACAGCTACACACACATACACACAAAAGAATATTTTTGATCCTTAAAAAAAAAGAAGGAAGTAGTGTTGTTTGCAACAACATGGATGTACTTGGCAGAATTGATGCTAACAGAATAATCCAGGCATAGAGAATCAAATACTGCATGACTCATTTATATGTAGAATGTACTTTCTAGAATTAGAAAGTAGAAGGTTGTTACCAATGGCTAGGAGGCTAGGAGATGGGGGGAATGGAAGGATGTTGGTCAAACAATAAAAAGATTCAGCAATATAGAATGAAAAAATTCTGAAGTCTAATGTACAGTATAGACTGCAGTGTAACTAACAATGTACAGTGCAATAGTTAATGATAGTCCATTATATACTTGAAATTTTCTGACAGTGGGTCTTTAATGGTCTCACTGCACACACATAAAAGGTAACTTAGTTAGCAATTTATATATCTATCACAACATACACTTTAAAAACCTATAATTTTTATTCTCCTATAAAGCTGTGAAAAAAGGCCAAACAACTCAAAGGACAAACCTCTGAGCCACATTTGGTAGAGTTACCTCCCATTCCCATTCCTTAACCAAAAAAAATAAATAAATGAATGAATAAAAATAAAAAAAGAAAAAGAAAGAAACATTGAGCAAGTGTTCAAAATCTATTGAGTGTATTTTTTATGATTTGTAACATTTTTATCATGAATTACATGCCATTTTGAGCCCAGAAGATGGGTATAGGTATTTTCAACACAATCTAACAAGCAGTTTTCCACAGTGGTTGGGAATGTAAATGTACAGGTGTAGATCATGTCCTCTTGACTTTCTGTCTCCTTCACTGGCCAACTGGATAACATTGGGCAAGGAACTTAATTAACACTTCTGTCCCTTAGTACCCTCAACTATATAATAGCATTAATTTAAAAATATAACATGTAAGAGTGTTGTCAAGGTTAAATGAGAAGCACTTAAAGTTACATTTGGCAACTAATCACCAATCAATACTGACCTTTATACACAGCTTTCATTTTTTTAAGTATATCAATACAGAAAATTTATTTAAATTCCTGGGTTGACGGAAGCTTGAGCATTGCAGAGAAGACGGGTAAGAAATGTCCTTTACAAAGGATTTTTTATATTTAGAATGCCAATTTATAACCCAGCTGTTAATTCTTATTTACAACTTGAAATGATTTTCAAATAATTTTATTTTCACTTCAATCTAGCCAGCACATTCTTTACATAAAATTGTAGAAAATGGAGGGAAAACTTGTAGTTTTTGTAAGTTTTTCTTTTAGTTAAAATAGGTTAAAGCATTCTTATTGTAACATTGATCTTTGCAAGAAAACCACAATATTTAAATGTTGAAGGCCACTTGGACACAGGCTATCCACTTTTTGGCTAGAATATATGATAACGAGTACCTGGAAGGTAGAGCTCATTCTTCCTTTGTCTCTTTCTTATTCTCTTTTGTAGTGTCCCATAATATTTTACTCACATAGAAGGAAAATATCAATAATAGAAATATAAATTTATAGGTTTTGACCTCTTCATTTAGTGAGGTTCGATAGTTTGACCATAGAAAGAAGTTATCAGGGATCTCTTTCAAATTATAACAACTTGTAAAAACAAAAAGGACAACATGAGAGTCATTTTCTTTGATTTTGTTTGTTTGCTTTGTTATTTTATGTATTTATTTAGAGTCTGGATGTAACTGCTATTGTAACTATGACTGGCCTTGAGTTCATGACCTTACTGCCTCAGCCTCCCTAACCGCATGCACTACAAGTGTTCATCACTGTCATGGGTGTGGGTTATTTTGAATCAAGATTTGACAATATTGTGCACTTATTGGAGGAAGAGGCTACAGTTAAATAATATTGAGTTCTCCACCTCATTGGGAGAATAGTGTTAATTTTAAAAGAAGAGATTTGTATTTAACAGATCCAGTGTGCCAAGGAAATAATTCAACTGATATATCTTTTTTTTATTTTTTATTAAGAAATTTATTTGTTGAACAATCAAAAATGCTAACGAAAAAACATAATATATGTATAAATTCTGAATATTAGATTTACCCCCAAGAACCCCACCCCCAGTTATCCACCCTTATCCCTCCCCCTCTTATTTCTGAATGAAATATGTGTAAAGCATTGTGCTTTGCTACACTAATGCTTCAAAAGACATTCTTGAATATATTTGTTTTGGAAAGTGAAATGCCATTCCAGGATCTAAAAGTATGATCTCCCTATTCCAAATAGTGTTTTAGGTGGATTCAATATATGACGTTGATTTTTAAGGATAATTAGTATAGTTGAATCAGTTATTCATTAACTATCACTGCATTCATCTGATTCTAGGAATTTTCTAGTGTTGGTATTGCTTGCTTCTAACCAACAGTTTCAGTCACTTGTTCTCCTCCTTTCATTTGCTTACCGCTTGAAGGAAATGGGAAATTCAGTTCTGTTCACACCAGCTTCACCTTCCAGATTCTGGAATCACAACTGCAAAGTTCTTTGTAAAGGGCCAGTTCTGTTTCTCTCACTTTACTAGATACTGGGCAACAAACTCAGAGCAATATACAATTTGTATGTAAGGTTCTCCTTTTCCATTTTTTTCTTTCCTTTTCTTGTCAAAGGAAAGGTAAGTCATCTAAAACAGACATACTGCATTTTCTTTCCTTTTTTTCCCTTTATTTACATTTAATATCTGAGTCTGTTTTTTTTTAAGATTATTCTCTCCATCATATTTTTTCACTTCTCATCTTTGTACTGTTATCCCAGTTAACAAATGTGCATATGCTTGGTATTTACACAAAATTCAAATTCCAAAAATTAGTGGTGTTTCAGGGACAACTAAAAGGCTGCTTATATACTTTTAAAATAGCCTTCCATATATTTGGATATGGCTCTTATGCATTAACTGTTGATGACACTTCTGTTGAATTCAGAAGCACTAACATCATCTTCCATTATTATTATTATTTACTTGGAGGTTATGAAGGATATAGTTGAATTTAAGAGCTATGACCTTGCTCTAAGGTCACCAATTAAATCCTATGACTTATTTTATGAAAAGCTGGAGTCAAAAAAGGGACCGAATAACTTTTTCTCCCTTCAGGTTGTAATATAATTTATGAACAACTGTCAGGATTTGCTCAAAGTATTTCCACAATGTAAGATATTGCTTTGAAGGGCCTAGGTGGATGAATTCTGACCTAGATTCCTAAGAGAAGCAAGTCTTACAGCTTTCGGCTCCTTCTCAGAAAACAGTAATCTGATTCTCAAGCACAGAAAATCTGCCATGATTTGTGACCTTTACTGTGAGTAATATAAGTTTAGCCAAAGTGAAGACAGAATTACCTCTTACCTTGCAGAAAGTCACACTTGAGGTCACTCTCAGGACAATGTAAGGACAGGTGCCCTACTGCTTCTTTGCCCTGTTAGGCCTTTCTCTTTGGCTGATTTATCCATCCTAATACACACTACGCAGCAGTAATTCATCCTCTACACTGGAGGACATCAAGACTGGTAACCACTGGAGACTGGTCTTTGTGAAGGAAAACTGTCAACCTGCAAGCAGGTCAGGGACTAAGGCAATCAGATGAAATCAGCTAAGGTTTTCACATTCATCAAGTGTCATCCACCTAATAAACATGGACCGAAGAAATTATTTTCTTCATGTTGGCCCTTTTATATGTTTGTGTTGAAGTACGGCAGTTCCTGCAGGTCATTTATTATATCTGTTACATCTGAAAACAATTTATTGCAGATTATTTTCTTTACTACTTAATTGTTAATTTGTAGTCATTTTATAATGTTTATAAAATTGCTCGTTTTTCTCATTATTTTCCCCTGCATTTTGCATATTATATCTCTAATGTTCTCTTCTTTTCTGTTCTTGTGTCTATGTCTGTTCTTCTAGAATATTTATAAGTTCCTTGGAGTTCAGGCAAAAAAACTTTGTTTATTTTAATTATTTTCCTTTTTTCAAATAAAAGCCCACCAGTTATAGCAAAACATTTTCACATTCAATTAAATATAAATATGAGTTTTAAATTGCAATGTTTCTTATATATAATTTCTTATTTCTAGCAACTTATTTTAGGACAATTTTATAACATGCATAAGGGCTGTACAACATTACTTCCATGTCATTTTCCTTGCTAAGCTGTATGATTTGAATTTAGGAACATATTTGCATACTTACAATGTACTAGTGTTTATGTAGAATACTTAAAAAAAAAAGGGAGAGAAGGACAGTGAAAGAGAGAGAGAGAGAGAATCAATTTTATTTAGTTTTTTTATGTGGCTTTTGTTGCTCCAAAACTTCCTTGTGTATGTGGTGCTGGGCTTCCAACCTGTGTCCTTGCCCAAGTCAGGCAAGTGCCATAACCACTGAGCCTCCTGTAGAACATTTCTTTACATGGTCCTTATAAAGGTAGCTAAGGTAACAATCTTACATAAGAGAAATTATGTTTTCAGTATTAAATGAAAATTGGGCTGCTAATTGTTTTTATACTGTGAACTTTTATATACAATGTACATATAATTTAATATTATTTGCAACAATGACAATAATGAATACTTTTATTAGATGATCCTGGGGGCTAGTTTGGAAGAAAGCTCAATACATTTGATTAGTACTCTCCAAGGCTACATCTGGGTTACAACACAATTTAAGTCACTTCAAGCAATTTCTTGGTTTTTAAGCACTAGGAGACTTTTATGAGTGAGAGGCAAACATAAGGGCAAAACTAAATGGGCAGTAGGCCATTTCAGTGACTACAGCTACTTGGAAAAGACAGAGGGACATCCCAAAAAGGTTTGTGATGTGATAAATTCTCAGGTTCTACACATTCAAAAGGAGCACATTTAAAATTTTCAAAGACTAGGAAGCTTATCATATAAGCTTTAAACGATTTCTGCTAATCTTTCTAACTATTCAGTATCACTTAGCTTATTAAGAGTTAATTATTTGATGACTGAATGATAACAATAAAGAACAAGGTGTCAAACCAGGGAAGTAGCTGCTTCTGGCCACTTGCTTTCTCTCTCTTTATTGCTATAATTAAATGGCAGAAGTTAATCCTTTTCACTGAATAGCTTTCTTTCAGGGAGGGAATAGAAGGTAAGGGGGCACTTTCTGATAATTCTGATTGAGGAGCTTGAAGGAATGGGTAGCTTATTTTTCTTTAGTAGTCATTTAATATCACAGTGACAGTGACAGCTCTGATGATGATAATAATAATGCACTTAGGCTTCTTAGGGGAATCCTGGATGACATGGGCCAAAATAAAGTCATTTTGCTATTTATCATTTAATGATAGCTTAAGTACTCCAGAGATAATTTTAAAAATAATATACAGTTGTTTATGGGGCTGGGGATTTAGGTCAGTGGTAGAGCACTTGCCTAGCACATGCAAGGCCCCAAGTTCAATTCTCAGCCCTGAAAAAATTAATAATAATATACAGTTGTTTAAACATTGGTACTTCTTGGTTTCGAGGGTATAAATCAAATGGATTCTTAAAATTCTGTGATTTTTCTCAACAAAAACTACATAGATACCATAGAAACTTCTTTTACATGGAATCTAGGCATTGAGGGGTTCATAGTTTTTTGTTTGTTTGTTTTGCAGAAGTGGAATGTAGAGTGTTGAAATAATTTAATAGGGAGAGAAGTTAATGAAAATTTTTGGCAGAAAAGTGATTTCTGATTAATGGGAACTTATATGTTGGTAATACATAATTAGTAAGGGAAAATATAGAACATTTATGAACTCTACTGTGTTATTTTACCTACTCTTTCACTTGTTCCTGTCCATTAATGTTTAGCCGAACTTATAGTAGCTGTTAAGGTAACAATATTAAATTATTTTCTGATTATATCTATATCTCATCAATGATACCTAAAATGTCTTCTAATAACAGTCTATAAATAGTAGTATGGTAAAGCAGATTTATCTTTTTGTCTTTGGACTCTGATCTCTCATCTCAATCCCCTTTACCTACTATATTTCAATCCCAGAGTAAGCAGGCTAGCAGGAGGGTTAGTTCCATCCCCAAAGAAACTGACTCAGCACTGTTTAGCAAATCACCTATCTTAAGTGGTTCCCTGAAGGTATTTGGTATTTAATGAAAGAACTAATTATGTTATAAATCTGAGACATCCTTTAGAATTTCCAAAACAAGAAACATTTTTATGTATTATTTGGATAGAAATTCATGTCCCCATCAGAATAAATTCTGAGTGCTATTTTTAACATTTTAAATTCAACCAAGTCTAAATAGCAAATAAAGACTTTATTACAATATTCTTTATTTTATAATATTGACAGAATTTAAGGAACTTCATATTTTCTGATTAGTGGACCTTGCATTTGATGAAAGGACATTGCACCAGCTTTGAATAATTCTGTTTGATTTTCATAGCTATGAACACTTACTAAACAAATTGACAAGTGTCTGATAAATGAAAATAGCAATTCTTAATAACCTACAAGTTATCTTATATAAATATATGAAAGTTTTACAAACATTTTGTGTCCTGAGGTAATTAAATTTAAGTATCAATAGAGGTTTTTTGGTTAGAGGATATAGTAATGATTTAGAATTGCACACAAAGTTATTCTTACATTATCTAAGAATACCCCAAACATATTCCACCCGTTAGTCCAACTGATGCTCTGATGCAACTTTATATTGTGATTATTCTTCTGGCCCACACCAGCATCAAGTAAATATAGATTCTAGTCTAGACTGGGAGATTCACTGACCTTTTGACTTCCACATATCATTTAGCGTAGTTACTCTTTCCCTTTTTTTCATCCTTAGAAAGATGATAATTATCTGCCTAGAAAGATAAGAGAGCATAATGAATGTGTAAACACATAATAAAATTATGAAATGCTATATAAATGTAAGAAATTACTATGACTTCATTGCTCGAGATTTTGATATTAAAATGTACAGTAAACAGAAAATTGCACAAGACAGGCTGCCATCTAAAGATCAAACTGTATTGAGCTGTTCCAGAAAACACTTTTTAAATTCCATTCATTCAAATTTCCAAACTTATCATACCTAAGAGCTTTAAACTTAACTGAATATATTTTAACATTTTTTAAAACTTTTTAAAATAGCAATAATGTTTTCAGAGCTGCAAAACATGATGTTCCAACTGCACTTTTTTATAAGCTTTGTACCCTTTTCTTCATTTTATTGCCAAAACAACCCATGGAAACAAAAGATGCAGAAAAGATATGAAAGGAAGCAATGACTGCTGAGCAGTTATCCTGTAGATGAATAATAGACAAGTACATAAACAGATGCAAGCCTAATACGAATGCAAAATGAATGAGAGGAAACAAACAGCAAAGGCAGTTACGAAGTTAGGCGTTGGAAGTGGGCATTCATCTATCTCCCTTGGAAAATGCTATATTGTTGACAAAACAAAATCTTTCTTTACTGTAATATAATCTTGGCTGTAGATGTATCTCCTTTTTGCAAGTAAAAATAATTTTTAAAAAAATTTGAACTTTAAACTTAAGTTTGAGACAAAGCAGGATAATTTTCTTAGGTTGTATACCTATGATATTTCCACAAGCATTTAACGATTAATTAAATGCTTAAATTAATTACCAAAACTAATTGCCAAGTACACACAGATATCATCTTTAGTATGTCAACTAATACTTTTGAATAGTGTCCAATTGTTGCTTTGATGTTTTTTACTACTAAAAATTACCTGTTTTTGTTAACTGAATCCAGTCAGTTAATTTTTTCATAAATGTGTAATAATATCTAATAACAATATAACAGTAGCTATAATAACTGTAATTTACTGTGTTCCTACTATGTACACTTCACATGGATTTTATCTTTTTTTGTGTCTTACAAATATTTGGTTAGTATAATTGTTCAAGAACTGTTAAACTTATAACTGAATTTAGACTTTTCCAATTTCCATAAGATTTTCAATATAAGATACAGATGCAATAACTGAAAAACTTTAGGAAAAAGTGAAAAGTTAAAATGCAAGACAGTTGATAAGGGGGGGAATTCTTTAAATTTCAACATAATATAATGAATCCAATTCCAAAAACTGTAAGGTTCCATAAAGAGAAGTTAATGAAGTGACTCTGGGTGCTCCTATATCATCTGCAAGACCCACAAGTGAGGGTATAACATCTTTTCAATGCAGAGACAGTTGTCAACTCCAGCTTAAAGATAAGAGGGGATTGTACAGATTCTGTGGTATGCTAGAACTTTCAGGTCAGTAGAAATGATGCCAAAAATATTCTCACTTTATATCCTATCCCAGAGAGACCCAGCAGAACCAACTCTTCACCACTTAGACATCCACCATTGTGAAGATGGCCTGCAATTTCCCTGCCTGGGTTCAACTCCACCTCTACCACCCATCCCCCCACATAAAACAAAAATTTTAGTCCTTTGTCCTCTGCTATTTTGAGAATGGTGATTTTGAAATATAGTTGCTAGGTTTTATTCTTATCAGAAAATATACTCCTAGAAAGGTTATTATAGGTGACCCCAAATTTAAGCCCTGGGATTTGTGGAAACCAGGGCAAAAGTAATCAATTTTCATTAATTCTTTTTTCTGATAAAAGGTATTTAATGAATTTAAGAGACAGTTTCTTTCACTAACCTCTGAGAGATATTTGTTATATAGTTGTATATATAGTAAATACCAACTAATTCAATAGATATATTCAAAATGTATTAATATAAAATTATTTTGTTGGATTTTAGTGATACATATATAGTAATGCAAATAACCTTTTATATTTATCACCTCTACTAGTGACAAGATTCTTTATTTTTTTTGTGTGTGTTTAAATCAATACTGCATGAGTGATTAACATTCCCTGAGCACTAAGTTTTTAAGAAAAAACTTAAAAGGCTTGTTTTTCATTTTATCATAAAGAGAGAAACAGCATAATGTTAATATCTATTTTTTGTTGTTAAGTTAATGATGCATTTTAATGTTATTTCATATCTCATGTAATCACAGTGTTGGTTTCTTCAAGTAATCTATTTTGTTATCAGGCCTATTTTTGATTCATAGTCAGAATAACTTAAATGAATCTTAATGTGAATTAAAATCCAAATGACATTGTTAAATATTATAAAATGTTTGAAACAAAATGTTATTTATACTCACTTAAAGCTAAATTTTCTCACATTAATGGCTATTTGATGGCTACCCAGACACATCAGTGAATTAAAATAACCAAACTGAGGATATCATCTATACCTAATGGTGTTTATTCCAATAAAGAAGTCAATTTCATTTGATAGTAATATACAAATAATATATGTATATAAATATGTATATGTAAATACCTGTGTATATATATCTTTAACATAGCAAAAAGATATAATGAATGATTTTTGTAGAAATGTGTTTGGCGCATGTAATGCTGGACTGTGGTATTTTACCTATATAGCTTCAAAACAACCTTATTCGTGAGAAGGGATCCAATGTGTACAATCTCAAAAACAGGTTTCTCTCCACTCCTAGTTGATTATTAGGATTAGTATCTCAGATTCACTTATTGATCTACCATTTTGCCAAGAAACTAAGAAAATAAAAGATAAATATCACATTACTTGTCTTAGGAAAGGGAAAACAAGAAGTGACCATGAGAAAAAAGAAAAAAACACACCTAATTTTGAATTCTGAAAATAAATATCTAGGGATCTATATACTTATTTTCATTGTATACTTTTTCCATTTTATTTCAAATTTTTGAGATATTTTGGTTTAATAGTATAAGGATTGAATTGGCTTACACATGTCAAGTTGTTGGTTTATAAATTTTTTGGTAACTATCTTAGGAAAGAGAAATTTGTAATTAAATTACCTTTAGTCCTGGTATATAGTTCACAGTTTAGAAAATTTTATTTGATTTGAATTTTTAAAAAATATTATAAACTTTATTTTCAAATGGAGATTTCCCTCCATTTCTAAAATCATTTGACTATAATTATAGGCGGGACTATAACATATCTATCTACAGTATATGATTTGATTTTCAATTTGACTCTCACTGAACAAACAAAACTGTCCTTTTATCAAAATATTTGCTTTTTTCATTTTTTTCTTTGTTCTTTTTAACTGTAAGTATGATAAAGTTAATGTTGTAGAAGATGTTAATATTACAAGGTTCTCTGTTTCCTCTTAAGTTTGATATCATTTTCTGTTTTGGAAGAAATAATAATTAATTATTTTATTCTCCCAAATTAAATTGAGTATTCTCTTAATTTCCTTTGAAATTATTCTGTATTTTGGAAGTGATAAGCTGCCTTTTCTGTTGTTAATGTCCTGTCCTGTCCTATTGCTTGGTTAAATTGTAACAATTATAATTCGTATAGTATATTGTTTTGAAATTCTGTTGGTACTTTTAAATAATATCTGTAATTTGAAAAGTCTATAATTGCATGGTAGGTATGTCATTGTTTAAACTTTATTTTTAAATCATGATTAAAGTGTATATTTTACACTGATATTTGACTGAAAATTTTCAGATAAGTGAAATGACTCATTTATATTCATCCCAAATTCTAAATTAACAGCGTGTATTGCATCGTATGTGCTGTGTGCAGTGTGTGTCCATGTATGTTTATACACGCAGAAGGATAGTATTCCAGAAATGTGACTTGCTATGTATGCATGTCCCCTTATGTTGCAACAAAATTTTATGGTGTCATATACCAGGCAAATTAATTTAAGAAGCTCAATATTAATACACTCTCTTTTAAGTATGCAATGATAAATTAGATTTTCACAAAAGTTAAAGCATAATGAAAGAAAATTAGTTGTCATTTTCACATACCCCTGACCTGTTTAGTGTTGTTTTAGCTCACATTTTCTGATTATAGTTTTAGCAAATACCATATACAATCTTCTGCAATAACTTTTAGTTATAAATTTTACTTATAAAAATTATATAAACCACTGATTTTAAAAGCAGTAATGGTCAAATATTGGCTTTCTACTTTACTGATGAACCCTCTGAACAAATTGGTTTCCTCTCTTGTATGCTGAAATAAGGTCCAATTCTGAAGCCTTTCTCTGTTGTACAGAACAACAATTTAGTTTCTTAATATCAAATTCTTTTGCCTGTTCCAAGCAAAACAGATGGTTAAGATAATTATAATGGAAATGGCATGCTGAGAAAACTGTTGAGAGACCATTCATACTTGGATTTTTCCTTTTTCCTCTTTCTAAATGCAGTGGATAACAGTATGAGAGGATGAACAAGCCAGGCAAGTCGGGTGGAGGGGGGAAGTTACTGCTGGGCTTCCTATGCAGAGATGACCTGTGACACTCAGATCAAGTCAGTTAACCTCTCTGGTCTGCTTCTTGTGTGAAATCAAGAACACAACCTGGTAGCCCTTCTGTGCTCAGATAGAATACCTAGGAAAGGTGACTGGAAGAAGAGGAGATATCAGCCTGTGAAGAAACAAAAAGGGCTCCTGCAAAATCAAACACAAGTTACTTTTTTGTTGACCAAAAGAATTTTTATGCAAAAGGCATTTCAAATGAGTCTAAAATACAGAGCAGAAATGAATCTGAAATGCCTACCGTATGCTTTTTCAGCACTTTCTAGCAATTATGACAATTTAGGTGGTTATGTAAATTACACAATTCTTGTTAAATGATATAATTATGAAATGTTGGGGCAGAAACAGAAAAGGATTACACTGCTTTAAAGTGAATGCTGCAATGATATAAGATTGGGAATACATCCCCTTTGTCACCTTTTTAAAATCCCTTGAGCTTTTACTGTTGCCAAGAGAAAGGCGTCAATATGAAAGAATTCTCTGCAGGCATAAGTGTTAGTAAAAATGTGATAAAATATAAATTATTTTTTTATTATTTGGATTCACATTACTAAATCTACACTCACAAAAATAATCCAATCACACAAACTGACCTTCAAAAATATTATCCTCACTGACTGTGGTTGTGTTCACCTGTAATCCTAGTGGCTGGGGAGGCTGGAGCAGGATGGTAAATTCAAAGCTAGCCTCAGCAATTCAGCGAGGCTCTAAACAACTTAGTGAGACCCTATCTCAAAATAAAGTATAAAAAAGGATTGGGGGTGTGGCTTAGTGGTTAATCATCCCTGGGTTTAATTCTTGGTATCAAAAAATAAATAAATAAAGCCTTTATTCTTAATAATTTATTTGGCATTTGGAGTGTTTAAACCACTAGGGAAAGTATTCATAATAATTATTTCACTTAGCATTGTATTGTTTGTATTTTCAAGAAGGATAGGAATATGTTTTTATTAAGATAGGTTCAAGCAGTTTAAGAACCATGAATATTCAGCTGCTTTCGGAAATCTCACAAATACTTTTAGAGAATAGTGTTTGTGTTACTTTTAAATATATTTTAAACTGCTTTGAAAAAAATTATTATTGTTTTGAATGCCAAAGTCCATCAAAAGATTCCTTACTTCTTCTCCCAGGGATCAGTTTCATCCAATGGAAAAATAAGGAAGAACACATAGCCAGAGATTTGTGGCCCACAGGGCTGTCACTTGCTATGAAGATAAAGTTGCCTTCTAGGCATTGTAGGGTTCTTTCATAGAATCCAAAATAGGTGGCTCCTCACCCTGAGGTTCAGACTTTAGATTGCCCTTGCCAGATCTCTGGGGAGAGTAACTGTGGTGTAGGGGGTGAAGATACATTTTTTTCCCCAGCTTTCTCTCTCTACCTGGAGCATAGAGGTGAGGTAGGAAGGGCAGAAAGCTGGGTGGGCTCCTTTTCCATCAATCTTCCCTGTGCCTCAATTCCTTTGTTGTAATAGCTGGTTCTTAATAAGGCAAATAGTTTTCCTTCAGGAATACAATTACCCTACCAGCCCTACACATACAGACTGTGCTTAATTTTCTTATAAAGCAGATGTATTCCTGCTTTATAGACCACCCCATACATTCAGTAACAGCATCTTGAAAAGAAAAGTTACCACTGTTTTAGCAGACTTATGAAAGGGGAAGATTTTCTGTTTTCTCATTTTCTTAGACTTGCTGTTATCAAAAAGAAAATTCTGGACTCAACTTCAGAGCAAGAACAAAGGGCGTTGGCATGAAATCTTGCTTTACAAAATAGCAAATATGAACATCCTCTCTTGACTAATGGATAAAGTACAAAGAAAAAGAGACAGAAAATATTTACAGGCCTCTTCACTCAGTTGCTTCAGATAGTCCCACTTCTTATTGGAAACTAGGGTGGGGAATTGTGTGAAAAAAATCATTTCCCTACCACTTCCTTTCTATATCCCTTTTCTTTTTTCTTTGCCTGAGCATAGCTTAAGGCAATACTTTTTTTATACGGAAGCTTGAATTTTCTTCAGGGATTTTCATATGTTCCGTCCTCTCTTCCAGCTCTACTCAAGACACCTCAAGAAATGATTCTTCCTTTTTGCAACCATTAAGGCAAACTAATAAGCATGGATAATAAGTTTGAATTTTCTTTGTGCATTGAAGAAAAAATTGTATTTTTTAAAGTGGCTATCACATTCTTCCTATTGCTCTGCATGTAGTCCAGATTTTATAATAACTGGAATTTGAAACAGACCTGCTAGGGCTGGTAAAGAATTCTGGCTAGTAGGGTGGGCCCTGGAATTTCTCTTTAAAGCAGGTACACCAATTATTGTGGGAAAAGGTGCCACTCCAGTGAACACTTTTAAGTCTTATAAATACCTGTTCATTGCTTCAAGACAAATGAGACACTAAGGAAGTAAAATAACCAAACAATTTTCACTAAATATTAACTTTTTAAATTAATAATGCATTTTAGGTACATCTAGTAGGACTGTACCCTTCAAACAGTTGATACTTCGCCTTCCAAATTATGAATTTTGGTTGGTCCTTTCTTAGTGCACACTCTATTTTGGGTGAATTAAGATGGAATAATAAAAATTGGAGGAAGCATTTGGTCTAATTCATTGCCTTTGTCTTCAGGGTCTAGATCCCTCTATATGGTGGGATGGGATTTTTTTCCAGAAGCAAATGCATAATTTCCCTGCCAATCATTCTGAATTCAAGAAAAAGTAAGAAGCCAGTTCTGGACTTCTGAAGGGATTAAACTCTCTTGAACGTACCCTGGACTTTGAGAAGCAGGAACTTTAAGTACTCATTTGCCTACAGAGGGCACAGGTCTCCTGAAAGCCAAAGCATTGGAGGATTGGCTGATTGAGTATGAAGTGCACTGAGGGTAGAAGCGCCTTGAGAAGTGCCAGCAAGAGAAATTCTAGAGAAGGAGATATGGAATACCTGCCTTTAATCTTTTACTTTTTTTTGTCTAAATCTTTTATATTATTCATAGATCTTGATTTTGTCAGTATAGGAGGAGAATTAAGGAAGGGGTAAAAGAATGCAGGAGGAGCACAGCAATCTAGAGAAGGATCCTAAGCAAACTAGAGTGGGCCAGAAAAAAATATGGAGTGTTCATCATGCAACCACCTGAGAGATTTAAATGGTATGAAGGTCTTCCTAAGAATTCTCAGAAAGACTAACAGGAAAATTCAATGAAGCATAACAAGTTTTCTAAACCCACAAGATGTGCTTAGGTGATGTTAAACATTATAGGGAGACTTAATTTCTTTGGTATATTTGAATAATGTTGCTTATATACCTCAAACACAATGTGCTCTTTTATTTATAAATGTTAAAATTGAGCATCAGCTAGACTTAGTTCTTCCTTCTCTTTTAAAAACCAATTAACAGGAACACCTCTAGTCAAAATCACATTGTAGTGAATCTTAAGGGATTATCAGAAAATAGAACACAGTAATTAGTTTTAAGTAATTATTTTATGGATAGTAGAAAATTACCATCCATTCTAAAGTGAAAAACTCTATACTCATCCACACAAATATGTGTATGCACGTAATCACAGGCATATATTATGCACAATAATAAACATATTTAACAATATACAACATATATGTTCAGAAAATGCATTAAAATTTACTTAATTTTATGAGACAGAAATTAACTCCTGCAGAAGTCCTTTTATGATTTTCTTATAAAATCAGTTTTCAAAATGCTAATAAAATAATTTCTACTGAATACTTTATTTTATAGAATGCTGTCAAATATTATAGCATTGCCTAGAAATTTATTAAAACATGTATTCTAACCTCACTCAATTGAACCTCTCAATCAACAATAAACAACAAAGATTTATTCCCTGTCCTTCTGGAGGTTTTAGGATAATTGTCAATAACCAAATAATAGCAGTAATTATTTTATTGCCTTGAAAATATTTGTAATAAGCTTAGATGTTGG
Source organism: Aplodontia rufa (assembly GCA_004027875.1). NCBI lineage: Eukaryota > Metazoa > Chordata > Mammalia > Rodentia > Aplodontiidae > Aplodontia > Aplodontia rufa. The sequence goes on from PVKS010012766.1 coordinate 49,363, forward strand.
GAGTACATATTATCTTTCAGAAAAGGAGGTAAGAAGTCCCAAAGGGCTTAGTAAAACAATGGAGAGGGGATTTATAACACACATGGAGTTGGCTCTGAATAGAAAAGATGGCTGTTTTGGGGAACTAAAATGAGGCAAAGAAACATCAAAGAGTGAAAGAGGTACAATCAGCAAGGATGATCTACTGGTCTTGAAAGTTGGTTCTAAAGTGCATGCTAACATTGTTAAATATTATACATATGTAGAGCTATAACAAAAGGTGAATGCTACAGTATTTCTCTGGCCATACCAATTTTACACTTTAGTTATTGGCATATCTTGTTTTTTAATTAATTTCTGTTCCTTTTTCTTGATTGGTGGAGAATTTGACTTTACAGATTATCGCACATAATATCTCCTCAAGTAATAACATTTTGCCATGAAAGCTTTTAAAAATAGATGTGATTTTTTTTTTCAGGGAAAACATCCTCTATCCTCATTATTATGACTTTTCCCTTAAAAAAGCACTACTTGGCAAGGCTATAATAAGTATTAATTTTACTTTATGGTTTTAGGCAAATATGTCTTCATAAATTTATGTGAAGTGATGTTTCCTAGTAGTAAGTCACATGGAATAATTTGAATTGTATGTTTTCTAAAGTGAGAGAAGTGAAAGAATGAATACAAACTTCTTGTACAACTGTGCAGTCTATCACATGTGAAGTCTGTCCTATTTTGAAGTGCTTTGTGTTAAATATTAACAATATTAAATTCAAGTTCATCCAGGATAAGTGTGAGTCCAAAGAAAGTAAAGACAGTGAAAAAAGCAGTGCAACAAGAATGAACTTTCTAAAGACTATCTCTTTTCACACCTGCTTCACCAGCCATCTCTCACTATGAAATAGCTTCATCTTTTGGCAAAGAAAATAAAATTCAATTGCATTGCACTTATGTATAACTTTCATTTACTTATTTTGAATCACCATTTATTATATATAATTTTTTCTAGTGTTCAATTAATAAATTTTTTCTATCTGTGAAATTTGTTTGGCTAGCTTTGCATGAGACATAACACATCCTAATTTATCCTACTATAACTAATTAAAATTTTTATTTCACAGCTTTTTTCTTAGAGACAGGTTTCCTAAGAATAAATGACAATCATTGAATAAACGATAGATCTATCTTGTAATTAGTGAAAAACCAATATCCTTAAAGATTAACCCTAAGAATATTCCTCTCTAATGATTTAAATTTCCTGTATTTTTATTGTGATAGAAATTTTGTAGGGAAATTAGGTGAATGAAATAAAGATACATATCCATATATGTGTGCATCCATGTATATGTGTGCATATATATGTGTGTGCATATGCACACTTACACATATATAGGTAATAATTAAAAACCTTAAAAACAAGTAAGATAATGCATAATGTTTAAAACTAGAAAAGCATCTCTAATAAAGAAATATATCTGCCATTTTGTAGACAAAATAATAATTAAATTCTAGGGGGTAATATAAAATTTGTTCTGCCACTGTTTTGTAGAATATACTTTAGTACATATGTATTTTGATTTTCTCCTTTATAAAATGTTGGGATCAGACTATATGGTCTGAGTTTTCTTTTGAATCTTAATTACTATGCATGTGTATATGTTTGTGGGTATATATGTACATATATATAAACATATGTATTGTATACATTTTTTGTGTGTATGATCTCAGTACAACTGTTCACTTCCCTAATGAAATTTGTATGGTCAAATTTACTATGAGTAATCCTTGATGTTATTCTTCTTAATTTATTATCATCATTCACAGGAAAATATTTTTAAGTGCACACACATGAATTAACAAATGATGTTAGGTAGTTTAAGTTTCAGTCCTCTGAAGTGATGATAGAAGAAATGAGTTTTGAGACAGAAAAGAATGTTTTTGAAAATTGTTATGTTTAGACCCATGGCAGCGGCTGACTGTTCATTTGACCCTGAAAACCTGATTTTTCATCTCCTCTTATTGTTTCTCTGATTGCCACAAAGTGTAAAATCATTTGCCATGTCACATTTGCTCACATTCCTTTTTTCTGGGAAAGCCACTCGATTTTCTGTGTGATGCTGAGTGACCACCATAAACACACCCCAGCACAGTGCTGCACAATATGTGTTCACGTATGACCACGTGTTCACTTGAGGTTGTGCACATTAAATTTAGTTTCTTTTCAAATTTTGTTTTTGGTTTTACAGCAATGAAATGAACTTCCTTATCCCAAAGGGCCACTTCCAAAGGTCACAGCATTAAAACAGCAATTTGTATCTTTTCTATATTAATTTAGAAGTTTTGTAGTGAGGGTTGCTTGGGTGTCAGAGTATGTCCAGCAACAACTTAGTCTTTTGTCCTCAGGGTTGTCAGGTTTTTTGTTTACTTTAAGTAAAGAAATAATAGCAAAAACTGAAGCTGTTTCTATCCTATAGTTCATAAAACAAATAGATATTATTTGTAGAAATAAAACAATTAAATTACAAAAAATCCCATTGTCACTGAAGTTAGTGAGTCACAGAATTTGATGATTTAATAGTTATTTTCTTAAAAGACAAAAATTCTCTGATTTTGAAATCCTGAACTTGCAGGATAAGGTTGGTTAAACCACTCTGTACAGTAGCTAGTTCACATGGAAATTGACTTAATAAATGTTGTTTTGATAGTATTCTTGTCAAACATAATAACAGCAAAAACTTTGCTAAACTATTTTTATTTCATAGATTTTAGTGGTACACGTAGATGTCCAGAATTTTGAAACACATGTGATATTATATATGAGAGATGAATGAGTAGATAAAATTTTAATAGAGATTCAAAATTTAAGTTCATCTTTATATTTTCCGCTGTTTTTTATTTTAAAGAAATGGTGGATAAATGTTATTCACAGAGGTGTGATTGTGAGATGCACGAGCAATTGCTTGCTCTTCTTCTCTGCTTCTAGTATCTGCTTATTCTTCCTTTTCCTGTGATCCAACCAAAAGGATTAGATTGATAAATAAGCTTGCTGCCTTTCCTTTCCACAGCCTACCTTCTTCTTTCTTTTCCTTTCAGTGTAATTTTGTCAATATAGAACCAAATGAGCCTTATTTGTTTATTCCATATTTGAAACAAAAAATTTCATTGAACAGTATTTCTGGTGAATTGAACTTATTAAATCCTTTTTAGTTAATTTTATGTTGGCCTATTCTTTTATTTGCATTGGCTAGTTTTGTTTAATTGCTTACTCATAGATTTCTGTAGAAGCTTGCACATTTTAGCAATGGTTTGAAACCAGAACACAAGTCACTATAATTGGGGGAAATTTTAAGACAAGAGAACTGTTACAAGTGCAAATTTAGTTGTTTCTTGTGTAGTGTTTATGTGGATGGGGCAGTTGTTATATTTTCAAGCTCTCCAAAGTAAGATTTTTCCAGACACAACTTCATCATGGTT
>PVKS010012767.1:0-52806 GCA_004027875.1 Aplodontia rufa
TTATGTAGGCTCATGTTCTGTGTGATCCTGGGCAAGATGCTTAGACAATATGAGACTTAGTAGTGGAGCATGGTGTGTACACAATAAATGTTACCTATGTCATAATTTTTAATATAACATGTGCTTAGTATGTCACATTTTGCAAACTTCATATATATCATCTCACTTGCTGTGTTTGATCTTTGGAAAACCTTTATGAGGGGTGTTGTTATTGTCACTACTATTATTATCAATGCAGCTGGGAATCCTTGACTCCCTTGAGAAGCCAAACTAACCAGGGGGGAAAGTAGGGGAAATATGGGAACAGTCGGTAGTCAGAGGGAAGACCATGGACTAGGATTAGCCTTAACTTACTTTGTCAATATCCGTATGTTCATGAATGTGTGACAATGATTCCCTCCAATATGTAAGACTATGTTGAATGATTTTTAAAAAAAAACCCACAGAAATAAACATATAACTTCTTTTTAGTCAAAAGCTCAAGCTTGGGCAGGAGCAGTGGCTCACCAGTTATGTCGCTTGCCTGGCATGCATAAGAACCGGGTTCAAACCCCAGCACCATGTATGCAACTGTCAGAGAAATGAACACCAGATGAAAAACTAAATAAAATTGATTTTATCTCTCTCTCCTTCTCTCTCTATCCCTCTCGCTTTTTAAAAAAAAAAAGTTCAAGCTCATTTCATATCATCATGATATATGTACATGTATTTATAAATCATCTACATCAGGTGGTAACTTTGTCCTCAAATAGTTAATGGTTTTCCTGCTATAGTAGTTATAATTGGCCTTTCATCATATTTCCTGATTATGTATAATTGCTTAAAGGAATGCTATTGATTTTAGTGTGTTTATTTCATGTTCAACAGTTAAGTTTTTATTATCTCTTAAAAAACACTTGAATCATTTGGTTTTGGGGGTGGAGTATTATCATACTTCCAAATTAAATTTGGTGCCAAAGGGCCCACAAACTAATAAAATCAGCTAATACGAAAATAAAGAAAGCAAGACTAGCTACCTGTCATGATATTGTGACATGTTAAAATCTCCCTGTTTAGGAAGTACATTCAGCAGGATTCCGCAGCTATTTTATGTCAGTTTCCCTTGGCTTATAGACTGCATTACCTTAAGGTTTTTCACATCAGTCCTTTCAACCTCACATTACCTTGCCTGACAGGAAGGACTAAAGTTACAGTGTGGTAGAAAAACCAATCAAAGAGAAAGCAACATTTTTTTTTTCTTGGTGGGTTAATAAAGGGCTGAGCAGGGAGGAGGTTTCAGGCTGCACATGGGAGTTTTGCAGCCACCACTGTCCCTTCTCAGTGCAAAGACGCCACTATCTCTTTGTCACCATAACTTAGCCCTTCCATTCCTAAATACAGCATGCTCCACTCCCAAACATGGTTTCAGTTTTGGAAAGACACCATTTTTTTTTCAAATCTGGATGTATTCAGTATTTCCTCTATTCCCAGGGTCCTAGATACTTCCTTGAAAAAGTAGTAATAATAAAATATCCATTTTCATTGGATCAATTGGCAAACAGAATCAAATCATCCACTGCCAAAGGTTATCGAAAGTCATATAAACCCATTCAAAAATATCTCAATTTTAGTTAATTATTCTTTCTATTTGATTGATTTAAAATTTTTAAGACATAATTAGCGACAAAGGTAAAAATACAAGTGTCCAGGATGACACATCCCTTCACTATAGCACCACGCAGACAGCTTCAGGAATGGTCTCGGTACTCACGGGTGAAATGATTAGAAGTGGACGGATTGACACTGTCCCCGCTGTCAGCACTTTCACTGCTGGAAACTTCATCATCTGACTCTCGCACAGAGGAGCAGGGAGAGGACCCGTCAACTTCTTCAAACTTCCTCTTTAAAATTCCACTCATAGCTGCAGCGCTGTCACATGTACCTGTAACAGGAACGGGAGCAGCAGAGCATTGAAATATTTGACCTCAGAACATGTAGCCAAGGTCTCTGGAATCACTTTTATGTGGCTTTTTATACACGAACTGAGCTATAGCTTTCCCTTGAAAGCATCACTAAGCAAGTACTTTTTCTATTTGCAAATTAACAAAAAATATAAAATAAAATTAAATGTAAGAATTTGGTTACTAAAATTTTTCTTTTTATACGTAATTTATTTTAATGTCATACTGCTACTCCTTTTTGTAGGCAAACTGAGAAAATCCACGTCAGTCCATACAATTCTGCAAAGAAAATAAACGTCAATGTCCCCCAAAGTCCAAAATGATTACTGCCTTATGCAGAATTCATCTGGAAGAAACACTAAAAAAGTATTGAAAAACCTTATACTCACGATTTAAAATTCAAAAACCCTAATTAGCTGAGCTTAACGAAGCATATAAAATCAGTTCTAAATTTTAGGTACTTACCATTTCAATATTGTAATAAGGTGAAATGTGTCCCCACGCCACCTGGTTGCTGAAGCTGTTGCTACTTTTTAGAAATTTCCTAAGGATTTTTACCTGGGAGATAGCTCTGAGTGGCAATGGTTGGGAGCAACCAGTGAGTATAGTTCTTCTAAATCACTTGTCTTAGATAAATGGGCTTTCCCCTTTCCCTTGGGCTGCCCTTTCTCTACCTTCCCCATGTTATCTTGACATATGCACAGTCAGCTTAAGGGCATAAACTTTCTTTGCAGCATAAGAACATTTTAGGGAATAAGCTGTGTATAAATTAGCTTAGATGTATGTACAGGCTTTTATGTTGCTAAATTAGGTTAACTTAGCTTTCTGAAAGTATTACTGGGTCAATTCTATGCATTCTAACTTTCACCTCATTTATGTTAGCTGACTTTAGCTGTCATCTGAAACCTTAAAGGTATCCTTTCCTTTGCTGCCTGAGTACAGTATCTGTACTATAGATCAAGAGGAAGCAGGGTCCTTAAAAATCTTCTGAGGTCCACTCAGTTACATTATCTCAGTACTGCTTTCTGAAACTTGAAACTCATCCCTTTGCTGAGCAGATCACAGAGAGAGCAGCTTGCCCATATCCTCTGAGCTGGACCAACACTTCAATGTCTGGTTCAGCAGTTTTCAAAATTTGTTCCCTGGAACAGTAATAGCAGTATCACCCAGGAGGAAGATGGTGATATGTAAATTCCTAATTTCCACCCATAAATATTAAATTGGAGATTCCCAAGAAGTAGGGTTCAGCAGTGCATACTCTGCAAAACACCAAATCAGGGGATTTTGATGCATTATTAGATGTGAGGACCACTTGTCAAATTTCTAGTTTGTGCTCCAACATCTCCCTCCCTGGATCTTACCTTTGCTGGGAGTGTCCACACACTAGCCCTAGAAAAATGCATATTATGCTCCCCAAACTCAATCCCTAGCCAAAAATACCTTCTTCGGCCAGCTTGTGTGAAGTGTAGTAAAATTAAGCATAGTGTTATATGTATCATTAAGTATTTATTCTTAGTTTCAATTCATCTAAACCGGATTGCATAAATCAGATATTTGTAGTTTATCTCCTTGAACGGAGTAGAGGATACAGAAGGGAGGTAACGCAAGTTATCTGCCCTCAAGGAGCAAGCATCCACTGTGCTGGGGTCCATCTAATGGAGAATATTTCCAAATTCGTGCTCTGCTCCTTTGTTTCATTAGTCCATATCTTCTCCCTAACTGTTAGAGCAACAATGGAGACAGCTTATAGCAATATGAAAGCACATCACTGTCCACTCTGCTGGGAATAAAATCCCATATTCTGAATTTGATTTTATGACTATTCAGATTAGCATATTATTTTCTTCATTTTAAAGGGTGTGAAATGCATAAAATGTTCATGCATATCTGAGCAGAGTGAAGAGAAAAAAAAGATATTTTAAGTAAAGTCTTGAAATAGAAGTAGGACAGGATATAAATTTTAAAATGATTCACTTCAAACAAGATGCAAAGTAATTCATGAGGGAGAGTCTCCAAGACACAAAGTAATACAAGATGGAAACCTATGTTTAAAAGTACGCATTTATAATAAGATATTGCAATGGGAACAGTTAAAAATCACGTCCTTTTTAGGCTCCACTCGCTCTCCTCCCACTTCCCTAACAGAGGAAGATTTCTCAAGAATCAAGGACACTCAACTAGGCTACAGGGAGCAGGTCCCAGTGTCACAAAAGAAGGTACTTAGTACTCCTCTCCCTTTCCCACTTTCTCAAGAATGAGGAGGAAATTTTCATAGAGATGATTTGAGAATTGAAAATTCTTGTTCTCCTTTTTGTTAGTAGATATGGGAAAGGTAAGACCTGAAGCAATGACGTTGAAGGCTGCATGCAATTTCTGTCTAAATTTCTAGGACTGAAAGAAAGATCCTGAATTAGATCCAGTACAAATGAGGTTGGATACTAGTTGATCGAGGTGAGAGCAGTATCCAAGGTAGAAGGAAAACACTGAAAAAATTACTAGAGAGCATAACCTTTCCATAGACTTATGAAATGTAAAGGGCTAAACTGCTTGTGCAGCAATGAAGCCAAACACCTCTCCAGTTACACTGCCTTTTCAGAATACCAGATAAGCATTTCAAAATGTCATATAAACTAAGAAGGCCGGATTGCATAGAGCATTTAATCAACTTAATAGAGGAGTGGAAATGTGATTTCTCCTATATCATCTGCACCATTTTACTAGGAGAGAAGAGTATGAGGGTTTAGGACGAACCTCCTGTTAATGCCTGGTTTGCCTGCGTTCTGTGTTGGTTTTCTCGGAACTGGAGAGAGGCAGTCTGTATCTGGGTGAAGGCAGACTCTAGCACCATAGTTCCTTAAACACCACACAGTACATTCTTCTTCCTAAAGATGAGGCATAATTAAACTTGCTAGATATGAAACAATGACAAGGGGATGCACATTTCAAATAAAGCCCTGAGAAAACGTGGATAGGCCTACTAGTCTGCTTTTCTTCACTGTGAACAAAAGACCTAACAAGAACAACTTAGAGGAGGAAAAGTTTATTTTGGCTCATGGTTTCAGAGGTTCGGTCACACCTTCCTGCCTACAGTTACCACCCATTAATCTATTCAAATGATTATTCCATCAAATGGATCAATCCACCGATCGTGTTACAGCTCTTATAATCTAATCATTTCACCTTTGCATATTCCCGCATTGTCTCACACATGAGCTTTCAGGGGACACGGCCTATCCAAACCATAACAACAGGCATTCAACCATTCTAAACATGAGAAGCTACGCTTAGATAACAGCCATTTTATCAAAGTTGCCATTGTCCGACTCAAGAAACACAGGCTAGGCAAGGGCATCTCCACCTCCCTCGGACCAGGACGAGAGCCTCCTAACTATTCTCTCCCACCCATCACTCTTTGCTTATAATGTATTTTCCAGATTGCAAGCAGAATGACAAATTTAAAGTGTAAATTTGATCACATCACTCTATAATTTAAAATTCTTAAATGGCTTTGATTTGCCATAGCACAAAGATCAAATCCTCAAAATGGCTAAAGAAGCCCTTAGCAATCTAGTTTGGCTAACCTCTCCACACTCATTTCAAGCCACTGGCCTTGTTGATATTTCAGCTTTAATAATTTTTCAGTTTCTCTAACCTGCTATTTCTCTCTGGCCTTTAGGCCATTGAGTATATTTTTCCTTCTGAATCCTTTAAAAAAATTTTTGCCTAGCATTAATCATCTTCTAAGTCCACATTTTTATGTATTTCTATGTTTATTATTTACTGTTTCTATCCTGTGTTGAAAGACAGAAGGGCAGGAATCTTTGTTTCCCCTGCATAGAATGGTTATTTTATATAATAGGTGCTCAATAAATATTTGTTCAATGAATGAATGAAATGACTCATTGTCACACTTCAAGTACTTTATCATGTCTGTTTTCTCTGCTAGACTGAAAGTGTCATGAAGTCAGAAATTATTTTCATCCCATTCACTGATCTGTCTCCCCTGACAAACTATCTCTGCTGTTAACAGGTCTGTGCTCCCATAACTTTTCTGGATGTCTCAGCTGAAGTTTAACATTCTAAGGGCAGAGAAACTTTTGACGTATCTTGGATCAGATATCTGTCCCTTGATCATTCAAATACTTGGGCAGTAGGCAGAGAGGGAAACATTGTGAACAAGGCCCCCTGAGTAGGTACTACCCTAGCAAATTTAACCCATAGGCTATAATAAATTCCACTGAATTCAAAATTCTCCTTACCATACCGATTTATCTTATTTTTTCATTTATCACAATGGCTCATGAGTCGACCTCTTAGCTAGATTCCCAGGTTGGGATTTCCCTGTCTTTACACCAATACTCCACTGTTTATTGCCAAGTTAATTAAGAGCTTCCCTATTTTAAAACAGTAACAAACAGGCTTATTGACATACTATTTTTCATTTACACATGGTATTTTATTTCATATTTGCATTAGATATAATCACTACTGAGAAGCTTTTGAATGTATTTATGAAAAAAAACCTGCTTAGAACACTAGGTTTCCTATGATTTTAAGTCCAATTGCTTCAGTTAATTTATTTTTGGCAAATAAGAAGATACAAAGAATGATGAGATCCGAGGGAAAAGTATCAGAAGCCAGAGGATGAAAGGTGGTAAGGGGGAAGTCTGGTTAAAAGTGCCAAATCAGGGGAGCAGTGGCCCAGCGGTTTCAGCATTTGCCTGGCATGCACAAGAACGCAAGTTCAAACTCCAGCACCACGTACACAACGAAGTGTCAGAGCAATAAGGGCCGAGTGGTAAGCTAAATAAAATTGATTCTCTGTCTCACACTGTCTCTCTCTCTTTAAAAAACTAAAGTGCCAAATTAAGATGATAGACAAAACATATACTTTAGCATCTTTGGGAGAATGGAAGAAAGGAAACTTTGGGTTTATATATTGGAATCTTAGAATCAATTTTATTTAGTTGTTCATGTGGCTTTCATTGCTTTGATACTTCATTGTCTATAAGGAGGCTGGGGTTTGAACCCACATCCTCACGCATGCCAGGCAAGCCCTCAACCGCTGAGCTACCACTCCTGCCCCTGATAGCTAAGGATTCCACAGTTTTTCCAGTCACTTACTCAGTTCTTTATATTCCACTCAAGCTCATCTAATCTTTAGTCCTCCTTCTTCTCACATTATATTCCTGTTTCCTACTGTTTTCTTATCTATTGTAAAGAAATGACCAGAGAAATTATGCATTAAGAATATCCTAAATCCTCCAATTCTGAAAATCAAGTTATCTGATTTGGAGGTGAGGCAAGGGGTGCCTGCAATTTTGGCTACTCAGGAGGCTCAGTTCAAGGCCAGCCTGGGCAACTTAGCTAGACCCTGCCTCCAAATAAAAAATAAAAGGGCTGAGGGTATAGCTCAGTCATACCATGCCCCTGGGTTCAGTCCCCAGTACGTCACAGATACAAAATTACAACTTAAGAATTGACAGATTCAGCAAACAAAAATATAGGACACCTAGTTAAATTTGAATTTTAGAGGAAAAGAAATGAATGATACTTAGTTGACATTTGTACTAAAATTATTTTCTGTTTACATGAAGTTCAAACTCAACTGAATATTGTTTTATCTGACAACCCTAATTGTTCTTGGTGAGAAAATAAACAATGTGAAATCATGAAAATCATCTGCATAGGAAAAGCCACCTACTGATTGGAACCATTACTCGAACACTATATGTCTGTCCTTCATCAACAGATGAAACCTAGTAAATAAGATACGTCAGGCCCTTAGGGTCGTTAATAGTGTAAGAGCTGGCCAGCATATCATTGAGGCAGAAAGAAATGAACCTCAAAGGAAGTAACTGGCCTGGGAAACATTTCCTTCCACGGTAATGGGGTGGTGTCTCTAGTGAGACGCTGTCTCTTACGTGGCCTGATGAATGAAGAGTTGGTAAACTGGGAGTTCCAGGTTCATTTGATCTGGTAATTCCTTATTCCACAGAACGTTTTAGTGCATGTATAATACTACAGAAGAGCTTTCTCATCACACATCATTCTATTTACTTTTATCTGGGAGATTGGTCTATACTTTGCATTGCTAACTTTGTAGTCAAAGTGAAAGTAATATTTGACTGCAAAGATCAGTAACGAAGATCCTTCCACTTCTGTGATGTAGCATCTGATTAAGGGGCACCTCAAAAAAATTTTATTACAAGATAACATGGAAAGCTTTTTTTTCCCATGATGTGTGAAAAAGCTAAATAATCCATTTTATGGTTTTTCCTACAAATTCTCCCAGGAAGCATAAAACACTGGAAAACTGTGATGAAGTTCTATGTCAATGAACTTGAGGGTAAGGGTGTCACTTCAATCAGTAACGGGCTTAGGGCCCAGGAAACAGTGGATTGAGTCTCATAGAAAAAGCTGTCTTCTTCAGCTTAACTCAGGATGGAAAATAATTTTGATGTTTGTTCCACTTGCTTCACCACATTCAAATGTGGAGAGCTGTGGCTCACTGAGTTGATTGTGCGTAGGCTTTATTCCAACATTTAAGAAAGGAGAATTCAGTTCAAAGAAAAAAAATCAAGTTACATATTATTTTTATTCTCATGGATAATACCATTAGTTACCCAAATTATTTTAAGTATGTGAGTAAATTTTTAACTAAGTTAACATGTTAAATCCTTTTAATATCCAATTTTAAACCATATTTTTGAGTAATCAATGATGTTCTACCCTTACACTATTATGTTAATCCGACATTGACTGTAATCAAAGTCTCTGCCCATAAAAGTAATTATTGTTTAAGCAGTTCCCCATCTAAAAGAAACTACTTATTTGGCAGGTTTCTCAATATCTGAACAGTTCTTGATTTTTTTTTTCCTCAAGGACTCACTCACTTCTCTAAGCTCTTCTTTGTTTGGTACGTAAATAAATTCTTTCCCTTCTTCTGATTTATTGAGCTCTTGTATTTGTATAGTAGCCTACACAGGTGGGGACAGGACAAGGGCAAGAACACCTCTTCAGTGCTGAGTATCATGTGGCAGCACACCTCTCTGACAGCTTCCATAGTCAAACCACACTTGAGGTGTCATTTAAAAGACCCTCCCTTTGCCGCAGAGTTCTCATATCAGCCTTGGAGATTCTGTTTGCTTTACTTGTTCTATTATATTTCCCAAGGTCTAACTTAATGCCTTTTATATAATACTTGTACTTTTGCATATCTTTTACTAGCATAAAACCTATAAAACAGGAGAAATACAGAACAAGAGACTATTATGTAAAGGGATGGAAAAGATGAAGACAACTTCAATTTCCTGAGATCTGCTATGAGCCAGTTCTTCTACAATCAATCCCCTCCTTGACTTTTTACATCAACCTTGGCAATGTTATCTTCATTTTATGGTTAAAGAAAACAAATTTCAGAGATTAGTACTTCATCAAAGATTCTTAACAAGCTAGCATTAGAACTCAGAATATCTACACTATCCTCCCTCCCCTTGGAATTTTTTTCCAGTAAATAAAAAAAAATGCTAACTATAATGCATAATATTTGCATTCAAACAAATAAAGTGCATAAGTATGTGTTGGAAGTGAATGCTCCTTCAAAAGCAAAAGTTAATGTAAATTTTTACTAAAATGTTAACTTTCATTCAACATCACTCAAATAATTACAATTGAATGAGGAAAATCAAACAAACAAAACAGCTTTAAACATTTATCAGTCCACATTTTCTGAAAGTGTTTATGAAGTTTTCTAAAAAATAAAATTAAAAAAGATATCCTCTTCCACAATGGTAGGGCTATTTCTTCCTAAATCCATTTGGCAAGAAAGTAAGCATATCTGCTGCCAAGAGGACAGGGATTTGGCATTGATTTCACAAGGTAAAATCCCACAAGGTGTTTCCATGGGCTACCACCAGCGTGAAAACTGCTGCTGGTAGGTTGCCAGTGTGAGCCGTGGAAGTTGCCCAAGTGTGTCTCTTTGTCCAGGTGTCTGTCTTAGCCAAGAACCTTGGGAGCACTCCTGCCTAATGAGTAATTTTGTTGGAGAAATAATGACTGTGGGGATCCCCAATAGTGAATGAGGTCCTTATGACAGAATTACCTGTGACTTTGAGTGAAGGTTTGAGAATGTGATGAAAGAGATGAATGCTTTTCCCAGAAAATAAAGTATACATAAGCACAGAATTATGTCATCTATTCATACTTAAGAAGCTTGCTCTGCTGATCAGACCCTTTTCCCAGCTGTAATGGATATTCAGAACTTGAGGAAATGATTTACTGAGAACACATTAGTTCAAAGTAACAAAGGTGTTTGAGAACCGGTCATCTCCACTCCCTTTACCACCAGGGCCACCCACTTTCGAGGACACTGTTTTTGCATTTTCATCATGTTCTTCTGTCATGTGTGCCAGAAAGCCTGTGGCATCTCCTGGGAGCATTCCCAACCAATTTCTTCATTAGTCTCTTGACTGCCACATTCTATTCTTAAAACAACTACAAAAACCTGGCCTTGTATACAACTTTATAGTTTGACAACAGGAATGGTTCTAGGTTGAGGAACACCTACATTTTCCCACACATGGTCTACCCTTCCTGAAAGATAGTCACCTTGCCTCATTCCATTTATAATAATTATGGTAGTATTTTGTTAATGCCTACTATGGGCCAGATATATTGTACCCATTCTCTGGAACTTTCCCTCAAATGCTACATGGTATTTTAACAAAGTAAAATGAGCTTTCAGAAGTCTAGTTTTGCTCAAGGATTCAGGGCTGATCCTGTCCTTCTCTAAGAAATACTCCCCAGTGAGTACTGCATGGTGGTTTAGGTGACCTCTCTGCATTCCTAGCACCGGATCCAAGCATTTATCAGTACTTTTTACATCATATTATAATCGATGGCTTACCTGATGTTTTGTCATATGGGACTGTGAAGTTCTTTGTGGACTAAATGTATATTTCAGTGTTTGTTCAGAAAATGTATTATTATGTTTGGGTCAGTTATTAACAAGTGGCATAACTTTAAGTCAGAAGATTACTTCTCTTGAGTGTCAGTTTCCACATCTATGAAAATAAGGGACAGGGCATTAATAATAAAATGAGACTCTGATGCAAAGTAGTCCCCATCATCTGGGAATGAATGGCAAAAGTCATGACCTCTGTGCAAGTCCTGGTGCACAATTGTTCACACCCTTTTCCTTCACTGTGTGGCTACTCCAGGAGCTAAATTGACTTATGCCCTGCTGACAAAGGGGTGGCTGGCTACTGCTCCTACTTTACATGGTAAAGGGGCTTCCCCATCACCTTTTCAGGCACCTGAGAAGCTTCCCATGTGACCAGAACTTGTGTACCATTGGGATTGTATTCACATAAGAAAGACAAAATTGGTTTTTGATGCCTCTTGGCCTTGAACATTGATCATCATTTGATATTTGACCAAATGTTGTAATTCAACAGTCCTTCCCTACTACACTTAACTTCTAGGATGCTCTATTAGTTAGCAAGAGAGAAAAAACAGATCAAGAACATGGTAAGGTTTAAAACTGTTGAAAATTGATAAAGTGCCTATTGTAAACTCATTTTACCTATTCTAACAACAAAAGCACCAAATGAAGCCAATGAAAAACTTATTTTATGTGCTTGCTATTAGGACTAAAGAACAGTACTTAGCCTAATCCCTTGATCCGTTGGCAACAAACTCCATCAAGGGTAAAAACACCATACAGATGTGGCAGAATTCAGAATTATTATTATTGCAGCACTGGAATATAATGTTGTTTTTCTTCCTTAGTACTTAGAAAAGGTTTTTTTCAGTATTTTATAGTTTCTGTTTGGATAACAAAACAGACTAATCTGTGTAGATCAAAGAGATCTAAGACTTTTTCTTCAGATGAATCATCATACTAGGGGGTGAAGGAAGGAAACTTTAAAAACATTTTTTCAAAAAAATATTTTGAAGTGGGACAAAGGAAGAAAATAAAGGCAAGCTCTAGAACCACACCCATTTAAGCACTGGGATTCTGCCAAAGAGAGTGCACAGGAAAGAAAGTAGATTTAAAAAATTACAAGTAGGAAAACCTACGTTGGACATTGTTTAAAATGGATCACCACCTACAGGAAGACTTGGATTTTAAGTATCTGAGGAAACCTGCAGCTGACATTGAATTAAGCAGCAACTAGTAAAAATTACATGTAGTATAAGATTAAATTTTTGGATTTTCAAGTCTTAGTGAATGTCATACTAATACAAATTAAAACTTGTTTGTGATAGGAATAGGTCATGCAAAAGTCAAAAAATCTTTTAAAAGCTGGATCAATGTTTTAAAAAGTTTTGCCCTTCAAATAGATTCCAGTACAGCATTGTGTTGATTTTCTTCCAGTTTATTCAAAGATTGCTACTAATGTACATTTATTAATAAGCACTTCTAGGCCTGCCTCTCTTAAAATAATTTGTAAGATAAAAAATGTGGATATATTTTCCAAATTTCTCTTGAAAAAAACCTTGTGTCTAAATCAGTTGGTGCAACATTGCTAAATATGATTCACAAGAAGTTTAAAATAGAAATTAATCTATAGAATAACAAATGATCAAACAAATTAGCACTTTCATGTCATCAGATAGAACCTAATTTGTGCCAGGCTCCCCTTGTAATTAGAAAGTTCCTCGTCTGTGGATGAGATAGAAACTCTGGATGGAGCAGAGATAACAACTACTGCCTTAGTTGCATAGATAACATGGAAAAATGGTGTGCGAAGTTGCAAAGATGGAAATTTGAAAAAAAAAGACACAAAATAAGAAAGTTCAGAAGGTTATATTTACCACATAGGATCTGAGAATTTTTTTAAGATTATGCTTCTAGTGGGAAATAATCACTATAACTACATAACCACATGGAATCTGAACCTTCATAACCTTGGTGACTGCCCTCTACACTTGCCTACTGTGAATTCCAGACTTTAGCAACTCAATACTACTTATACATGACCTTCAAAAAACTCATGGTAGGCTTCTATTTTTGGAAAAAAACACCTCTTCTTCATCTGCTGAAATCTAAGATGTTCCATCAGAATCCTCTGCCTATAAACTTGGACTGAACTTGCCTATCTCACCAGGAAATCAACTCTTAAGTGTTGAAAAATATTTATATTAGCCACAGTTTATAAATGCTCTTATTCATAAGACATGCATTATGGCATTTCATTTTTACAAAGACCCTCTGATAGAGAGACTATTATTATGACTTTGCAAGTAAGATGATGAGGCTTACAGATTTTAAATACTATGTCCAAGATCATATCACTTTAAGTTGCAAAGCACATTTTGGAAATGACACAAGGGTTGGGATTTGAACCTAAGCTCTCAACTCCTCCACTATTCAGCCTCTTCACACTCTGCAATATAGACTTAAACCACACACAATTGACCATATAATAAAAGCACTTACCTATGAAGAAAACAGTGTACAGTATTATATATGATATTTTTATGTTTTTACTATTTGTCCTAAATTTACAAGTTCATTATCTTATTGAACAAAATTACTCAGGTTTATTAAAGTAGGAATTCTCAGACACTTTATTATGATGATATTCAAAAGAGGATCATAATGGGAAGTTATTCCCCAACAATTTTGAATTAGTTTTCATTCTACAGATTATCTTTAAAGACTTAGTTCATGGAACCAGCATTCCTTCAGATCCTTGAAGCTCTTCAGAGGGTATGAAAATATCTTCTAAAATGATATCAGTTACCTTATGTATCATAATACATTATGGCATTACCAGAAGTGAATTTGCGAAGAAATGGGGTTCATTATCTTGCATTTCTTGTTTATGATTGGGGATAATATAAGGCTTGAACATGTGCATGCAGAATTGAATGCATTTTTGAATAAATATTTGGATTTACAACCTTGCATGGAGATAAAAGATTGCCCAAGCAATGACTCTTGCCATCTAGCACACAGGGGAAAGGTAGTGAATTTGACACCAGGCTCTGAGAATGAGGTGGACCACATATACCTTCTGAAACTGGGAAAAAAACGTATATTTGCCACCAATGGTTAGTTAAATGACACCAAACAGTTGGTCTCTTATGTTTTTGATGGTATACTTGTTAAGAGATTCCTCATTTCCTTTTTAGATATAATTTCAAATTACTGTTAAGATATTAATATGATAGATTCCTATTATAGCCATGAGAATAACTGCTCATAGATTTGGAATTCAAATACTGTTCAGTATGCTAAACATAAGAAAAACTAAAAATAATTATTGTTTATTTTTCTATGTTCCTATGTTTACTATACATACCTACATAATACGTAAGCATTTTTTAAAAGACTTCAGTATATAAGAGAAGGACAGAGGCATGTTTATCTCCTTTTGTCCAGCAAAGCTAAATAATTAGAATTTAATCCAAAACAAAGACCACAAAATTGGTTTTTAAATTGCTTTCATAGAAGGCTCAATTACTATGTTAAAATTAATAAATATTAACATAACAAAGGAGTTTAAAAAAAGACTAAAAAGCATATAAAATTATAAATAAAAAGTGTAATAGTAAAAGGTTATTTGGTATGGAGAACAGTTGGGGAAGAGTTTTACATTTTGCATTAGGCAAATGGAGGGAATAATGATTCTGATGCCATAATGAAAAGCCATAAATTAATTTCCACTTTGCTCAACAAGGCAGAATGATGTGTACTATATTTTGCTCTGATGAAAACTATTAGCATTTTTAAAAACTGGCAATGAAAGTTATAAACTTTAGCTATTGGGAAACTGTCATGTGTTGTATAAATTATTTCCTAGCTCTACGAGACAAGGTATATTATAGTATTACTATAGGCTTAATAAGATACTTAAAATCAGTTTGCAAACTTATTGCATTTACATTTATCAACAAAACAGAACAATTTCATTTAAATTTGAGTAACAAAAAGGTCATTGCTTGTTGTGATTATTTCTTAAGAAATGTCATGTTAAAATAAGGTAATTGTTTTGATCAATAAATAATTACTTTGAACATTTTTCTTATTTATGTTACAGGTCATTTAGTTTCTTCTTTGTATTTCATAGGCTCCAGAAGTTCAGAAAGACAAACAGAGTGATAATAAAGCTGAAAACCTACACATCCGATTTTAAGATGACAACAGTTATTTGTAGATTTTAGACTATGCTCCATGCTGCCAGACTGAGTACAACATATTTGCCTAAAATCTTTTCCAAGCCTACAGTATGGTCTCTAGTTTCAAATGATGACAAAAGCAGGCTGGTAATCAGAAAGCAGGGAATTCACTTTTGAAAAATCCTTAAGATTCCTTTGAAGTCTGATATAACACTATTTCTTTAAGTATGCTAATGACACATCCCCAAGGATTTGTTTTTAGATTACTCTATTACTTTCAAATTTGATTTGAATTGTATTTACATAAATACATTTTTTCTATATACATTTAGATTCCCAGACCATGAGCTTACTATGAGCAAGCTGCTGAGATTTGTACGAAAGTAGTATGACTTGAGCTAAAAGACTTCAAAGTTTTGAGTGAATTTGCATAGACACATAAATTATCCAGGATATTCAAAGCCATAAATTAGCTGCAGGACATATATAGCTCTCTCATGGCTCACACAAGCACAACAATTCTCTTTATTTCACACTTATCTATTATCACGTTTTCTCTAAGATCTTCATGGGCTTTCCTTTTTCTGCCTGTACTCTGTTTTTATTTTTATGCTCAGGGTGTGTTTACTGGTAGAGGTTGCATTTACAAAGTTAAAAGTATAGGACAGCCTGAATGAATGTTCTTTCCTTCCACTCTGCCTAAAACACACACGCAGGTTAAAAGTCAGAAAGTACAGGCATTGCCCGAGTTAAAGAAAAAAATTCAATTTAAAAGTTGTTGAATTAAATTTAATTGAACTGTAAGAAATATTTTATTTTACTAATAGGCTACATAATATATATGCAATATTATATACACTACACATATAATATGTATTATAATTATATAGTATATATACATACATATTATAATAATATATATAAAGGCAAAATTCTACAAATATTTGGACCTTTGGTTTAGACCAAAGGTTAGCATATTCTGTTGAAATGAAACAGGAAACAATTAAAAAATATATTCCCTTTAATTGAAGTAATTGAAAGTTTCCAAAGAAAAAGAATTTAGAAGAAAATGGCAGTTTCTACATTTTCAAAAAACATACAAAACCTGAATTCTTTTTCTTAAGTTAATCTCAGACCCTGGATAAATGTCATAATGCCCCTAGAGTGATAAAGGGTGATAATCTGGCAATGAATAACCACTACAAAGTGAATTTCATAAATATTTGAAATAATTGTTCTTCACTGTTTTAAATGACCATCTTCCTGTTTTTGTCACCCCCCCAACCCAGCGCCCCTCCATTGAAAATACAAGATATTGTTGCCAAGCTAACCACCTTTATCAGTAAAATAAAATGAACTCCCTCTTTTCAGGGCAAAGAAAGTAATTTAGTTCATCTAAATATGTAGTGGTAGAGTTCTTTGGATGCACACTTCATGAAATGAATTTTTAAATATATTGTGCAAACATAAAAGCCATACAGCAGTAATTTCATGACTAAATGCTATTTTGCCTCTTCATCTTTTCGAACATATTTTCATACACATATTATAACCTGTAATATATAGATAGATGCACAGTTCATGCAAATGAAAATAATATTTTTCTCAACATTGTAACTGGGAATTGATATATTTAAATTTTTAGTGATGTGAATAAACATAGTTGGATAATGCTGCTTTAAGTTTATATAAAATTTTGTTTTAGAAATCAAAAGATACTATGAACAATAAAAATGAGTACACATTTGTTTGGTGCAAGATAGACTTTACTATGATGTAATCACCCATTTTACAAAAGTGTGATATTTAGTGCCTGGAAAAAAAAAAAGAAAAGACTTTTGTCCTGTTTGTGACATTTATGAGGATCACTTTACAATCCAGAGTTAAATGAAAGGAGAAGTCATAGGAAGTTGAACATGTTGAATCAAATAGCATTGTCCTAAAAGTCCCGAAGAACATTAATAACAATTAGAAAAAGCAAAGAAGGATTTTAGGCATCTAAACTAGAAATAAGAGATCACTTCTCTGATAAGATGTTTAGCGATAAAATATAGAACAAAACTCTCAAAACCAACCCTTCTCTTAAAAGGAAGTAAAAATATAACATCAAAACTGTCCTTATGGTGATGTTGTAGAATATGAACAAAAGAACTCCATTATTTAATTCCAGATATCTCACAAGAATTTTAGGCTAGGATTTCATTTCTTATTTAAAATACATTTCTTAAAAATGCAAAAAGCCACTATAAATGGAAAGTCTTGATATTTATCTAAACGTTTCAACTCACACAGCTTTCTACAATCAAAAACTTATTCCAATATGGAATTATTTAGAAGCCCTAAACCAATTTTTTTCTAACATGAAATTAGACCATCAGAACAACAACAATCCCCCCCCCAAGTTTCTAACAGAGAAAACATTAAGAAAAAAATAAAGAATAAACTAAGGAAAACCTGAAAATCAAGAACATCCTGCCAATTGTCACAATGACTTTAAATACCCAATCCCCATCAGTGTCTTTAATAGAAGTAAAATCAGGCGCATCATGAAATGTCACCATACCTGCATGCACTTTAAATGACTACGGCACACGCGCTGTGAAATCTTCACTCAAAAATAAAGCACACTTCATTTAACTGCTGCAAAACACTGCTGCAGAGAAGCCTAGTATACATTTTTTTTCAGGCAACTGATCCAGCTTTCCACCAGCTCTGTGACCTTTGAACTCCCTTCTGCCCCCCTCCTTTTGCTTCTGCAGTCAAAGCCTGTGAGCTGGTCTCATTTGCATAAGGTTCAGGCAGTCCTCCAGCAGCTGAAAGGGAATGCTGGGTAAGGAACTGTGGAACTGCAGTTCTGCCAGGGTACCTGAATCACAGGAGAGGGAAACGCGATAGGGAGTGGGCACGGGTTTTACTGGGCTGTCAGCCGCTCAATCCCCCATGTCTATTAATGGATAAACAAATTTAACATTTGATTTAGAGTCCTATTCTCACTACTCTCCCCACAAGAATCTGTCTGCAATGACTGTGGTAACCAAGGAAACCCAAATAGTCAAATACTTCATTTAAATATGTGTAGAAGGCCAATTTAAAATTTCATTAACTTCTCTTCTTTTGGAGACATAGCTTTCTAAAAAATTAAATATGTATTATGAATACAATTAGAAATAGGGGGGCATTTCTTTTTGTTGTGGTTTAAACAGCATCTCAGGCACAAATTTATGTTAGGCACTATATAAATAACATGAAGACACTACAGTAATTCTGCAAAATGCTAAATGTACCCCAGTGCCTTTGAGACCATCATCCTAAATGGTGTCCAAAAATTAATTGTAAAGAATTTAGGTCTCAGGATGTCTTTAAAAGAATACACCAATAAAAATGTAAAGCAAAGTTTACCATGCATTTAAATCTAAAAATTCACATATCAGTAACGCTTGTCCGTCTTTGGCAGGGATATTCAGTGTTATGTTATTATTTGCTGGAACTGTTTCTGCCCTTGTTTTCCTATACATAGTAATCTCTCCACATGAAACATAAACTTCTCTATTGCTCATAACCTAAGAAGTGGTTATTTTCTACAAAGAATGTCATATGTGTACATATTTTAATAAATATACATGAAAGCATGTATTCTTTACTAAATGGTGACCATAATTAATTCTTTTCTGTTTTTAAAATTGAGCTAATTTGTTTTCTTCCACGTGTCAATGAATAACATCCTTGAAATAAAACGTTTTATGCAATATTCCTTTCCATTTGTCAAAGAAATACAGCAGAAAATAAAAGGCACACAAATCAATATATGTATATGTTACTAAAATTTTAAATTTTAATAGAATTATTTCAAAATTCCCTTGTATAAAATATTTTATTTAAATAATTAAATATTTTAAACCTTTTTGCAGTATCCTCAGAAAAAATCAATAAATTCCAAATTATTTATCTTCTAATTTATAAGACACAAGCTATTATAATATAGAAATTTTAATACAGGAAAAATTAATTTGAAGCTTTTTACTTGAGCTATTTGCTAATAGTATTCTGCTTTATATAATCTCTGTATACATAGAAGATTAGAAATTATTGGATGAATTTTTCCTTAGTCATAAATTTTTAAATAGAATAAAGAACTTTTCAGTTTAATATAATTATATCAACATTTCTGTTTTACCTAAGTACATCAAAAATTTAAGCATGTTGGGTCAATTCAAGTACATCCTTCATAATATGTGCTACAAATATCTTGCAAAGTTTTTGTTTAAGGCAAAACACACATCAGCTCATCCTAATTTAAATTCAGTCTAATATAAGGAAGTATTGGAGAAATTTATAAAATCACTGACCTGTTCAAATAGCTGTAGTCTTAGTCCTTGCACTCTTTATTCATTAGAATCCACAATAAATTGATTATCATTTTATAATATGTGCCAGCATTGCGTAAGGCATCGTCCTTCCTGGTTCAGCGGAATCTTCTTAAATTTCCCAGCCCTGTGTTTTATTGCTGGTACCATATGCTTTATTGTTCAGCGACAAGAGCTTCACTCTGCACAAAGACTCATTACCTACTGCTTGCTGCACAGCATCAGCCTCACTGAGGCTGCCTATATGTGATCACATGGAGTTTTGTCTGAGAAAGCCAGGCGTGCCACTGACTTCGCTGTGTCTATGGATATTTTTATCAGCTGAGGTCTACTAGGAGGAAGAAATAACAGATTAAGAAGCTGCTCTAAGTCAATAATGTAGCACAACTTATGGAAATCCCTGCAGAAGATTTATTATTATTATTGTAGAAAATGTTTGAGCAAGCATTCAAAAAAAGTTAACTAGATTTTATTTTAATAGAGGCTAAATAATATCTTAAGGAAGGGGGAGACTTGTAAAAGCCATTTCCTGCGTAGGCTTTCTGAAAGTACTGTTGTACAAATGTTATTGAAGAGCCTAGCTCTAAAGCATGATTTGACAAGGCAATTTAACCTTTTGAGTGCTGGCATTTCTTTTTCTTGGAGGTTTTTTCTTTTTAATTCTATAAAAAATAAGGGCTGTTTTCCTCAACATCTTCTCAATTAAAATCTCAATCCCTGAAACATACTATTATATGAATAAAAATAGACATACTCATTCCTTTTGATAAGGTAGGCTGAGAGTGAGTGCTTTTTATTGATGTCTATAAATGAGGTAGATGACTAATTTATCTTCTCAAAAGATGACACATTCTTAGAACAGCTGAGTTAAAAGAACAATGAAAATTTCAAGTTAAATATCTTAAGGACATATTGCTCATATTAATTCTTAAAATTGCAGTAACTTATTTTAGACAGCTTACCTCAATAAAGCATCTGGTTTACCTTATCTGATTTCAGTGCTAACAAGTAGTTTCAGAGATGACTATTCAACATTCACAGGAATTTTCTATTGCATAGATTCTGCAGTAATAAATTTACAATGTGTGTGTTTCTATGTGTTTATTGTCATATTGTTTATCTAAAAATATTTTTAAATTACCTAAAATTATTTCTTAAAATTTGAAAGTGGATTATGGATTTCCAAATTTAAAAAAAAAAACACACATTTTGATTATTGGAATTTAATTACTGGATGAAACAAATCTATTTCTTATTTCTGTAATAATCTGCCTAAATTGATATTTGAAATGTTGTTGGATGTAAGTTTTAGTGAACATTTTAAATGACACACATGCCAAGTGCAACATAGCACACAAAAGAATAAGTTAGAAACACCATAAATAATGATCAGAAAATAATTTTTCTGCGTAGGTACATAATGCATTTTCATGGTGCCTAAATAATTCAGTAATTAATTTAAAAAATAATGAATATATATGTGTGTGTGTGTATATATATTTACTTAAAAATATATACACACATACTAAAGCCTTTGGTCAATAGGAAATGACTTTCTGGAAAAAAAAATTACAATGTGAAATTTTTTTGTCAATTGAAAATTTCAAAGCAATTTTAGTCCAGAATAGGCAAGAGTAGTTAAATAGCTCATCTTTAAATACAATGATTTAATAGCTTTCTTTATAACATTATATGAGGTGTGAGCATTGACTCAGAATGTTTCATGAATTTTAAATAGTGGGGTTTTCTTAACATTGAAAGAATTACTCAGATATGCTTTAAATGCTACCACTTTAATGCATTTGTTCCAAAATGCTCATGTTCATTTCCTCCCTCTTCACACAAGAGCTATGCTGAGGCTACAAAACCTTGGGGCATTAAAAGCAAAGTGAAAACAAGTGTTCCTATCTTATAGGATACCTCTGGGTTCTTAAAGACGGGTACATGCTAGTTCATATCCTTGATGATGTCATCATGCTAATGTTCAAGGAAATAAACAAAAGGCAGCCATTTTTCTCTTACTGCTTCACTTCAGAACAGTAAAATAAAATGGTTCCAAATGGAAGGAAAGAGTCAGCAGAAAATGAAGTGGCTTCCGAGTTCTTGGGCAGTGTGTGTTAGGAAGACAAAGGGTGTGAAACTGGAAAGAAATCCATATGTGCAAAGTTTGTGTACATGTATTTATTTAACAATAAATAACTATAATTAAATATAATGAATGCAAAAGTTTTCAGCAATTAAAACAAATAACCAGTTGTATGGTGAGTCTCTAATGGAAAGACTGTATCTATTAACTGTATTAAATGTAAGAGCCTATTGAATTCATTAATGTAGAAAAAATATTTAAAGGTAGACACTAGAACTAGAAAGATCTAGAAAGAAGTGCAATGAATGATGAAATACTAGTAATCTTCCCAGGTCTACTATTGTCTTAAATGACCTTGGTGGGTTATTTAGCATCTAATGGCTAGATTTCAATTCTGAAAACCAGGAACAGAAAATCCTATAGAAAGCATGTCATGGAAATATACAGCAATATTTTTAAACTTTAGTTCTCTAAACTAACTAAACCAAGCAATGACAATTAATAGTAATCAAATGAAAAGATAAAATTTTAATGAATATTTAATTTCTAAATGAATTATCTGAGTAATGCCAAAGATACACGAAGTACATAGAACTTGTGTAACTAAAAAATGATTTTTTTCTCATACATTCATAAAAAGAGAAAGAAATTTAGCAAATAATGTGAAATCTCATAAATTTGCCTCAGGATTAAACAACAAAACATATCCATCTTTCCAATCAAAATTCTGGAATTCAATCAGTAGAGCACCAAGAGAATTGCAGTAGAGATTTTCACATTATTCAATGAACAACAGGGCCTCTGCTTATATAGCAGTTTCATCCGCCAAGAGTTCTTTAAATTTGAAATTAACAGAGAAACAGAAGATTACAGTTTAAGGAAGAAAATTATATCCAAGATTGAAGGATGTTTTAATTTACTTTACCATATTAAAAAAAAAAAACAAAAAAAAAACTTCAACTCTTGCTATTGACTCTTTTGTAGTACTGGGGATTGAACCCAGGGCCTTTGGCATGCTAGGCAAGCACTCTGCCACTGAGCTACCACCTTTGGCATGCTAGGCAAGCACTCTGCCACTGAACTACCATCCTGCCCCAAGGCTTGATGCTCAATAGCTTGGTTTTTTCCTAAAGGCAAAATGACATCATAGAACCACTTTCTTTGCTCCCCTTTCCTACAAAATAGCAAAAGTTCACCAGAAGTAAACTAAAATGTTTGCTATCCTATTCCTGCAATAATAAAGGCATAGAATTGCACTAAATGAATGATCTGTTAAATATTCTGCTGCATGAAGGAAGATTTATGGTCACCATTACCTGCATTTCCTGGAGCCATATTAATTAATATATCCACCTGTACCTCCTGTTGGATTCAATCTAGAACATGATGAATTTCATCCTTCTTCATTTCATATTCAGAGCAATCAGTAAGTTAGCCATGTTAGCTTCAAAATCCAAGACCAATTCAACAGATATTTATTGAGGAGATTCTAGTACCAAACTCTAAAACAGTTGCTAGTTACATAAAAATGAAATAAACTCTTCCCAAAAAGGTTATCATCTCTCTAGTTAAAAAAAAAAAAAAAAAAAAGAAGGAAGAAAAGTGCTGAGCATGTTATCAGACGGTGGTTATGTAGGGACTTTTTCAAGTTTGAATATTTTATTAACTGAATATGCACTTTATGGGAAATCAATATAATTTCTTTACTTTCAATATTGTCTCTTAAAATCAGAAAATCATTGCTATAATAAAAAAATCATTCCCCAAATATCTGGTGTAAATTATCTTGTTTCCTTTGGATCCTACCATCTTTAGGGTATCATATTCCTCTCACAATAAATATATATTTGCAGCCATCATATTATGATATTCTTATCTTATCCTAAGAAACCTGAGGCTTCCACCTGAGCCTCTTGAAACCCTTTCTCCAGGATCCTACTAGTAAGAGGTCTGGATTCTGAGGCTGGAGAAGCTACCTCCCCTCTCTGTGAGAAAAGAGAATTCCTAGCCCTAAACTGATACTTAGGGAAATGCACAAGAAACAAGGGCAAGAGCTTGGAGGAGTCGATGTCATAAGAACTGGAGGACATGAGATTTATTCGTACACTGGGAAGTAGAACTAGAAAAGGAAAGTCTGCTTTTAGAGTGCCCTGACATTTGAGATGAGGAGATTTTTACTGTATACATAAGATGTGAAGTCACTAAGCGATAAGTTAAGAAATACTGCAATATAACAATAAAAAAGACAATATTGGCAGTTACGGAGTAGCTAGCCAGGTAGAGCCCTGGGAACGGCAGGTGTCTGATGAAGAGGAGATGGGTGGTATTGATGAAGGCCTGAACTACAGAAAATGACTGAGGAAGGAGGAGAAAGGAAACCAGCATAAAGAGACAGAATATTCAGAATTGTTTTGATAAACTGACCTCTTATCTTATTCATAGCCTTAAAAATCAATGGTTCAATGATTCTACTACCAATTAGATCTAGAATAGGAGATAACTAAACTAGTCTTGCTAGAGTTAATAATTTCAAAGGCATTCTGATTTTCAGTGGTATCAGTTTATCAATTTTCCAATATTGTGAAAAATAGTTAACATCAAATATTAATGTGCTTGGGAGGCTGAAAGTGGCTGTAGAGAAACAGGACATTCCTTGATTAGGGAACATGGAGAAAACTATTTACCTTTTCTTCTTGTGTCAGATTCCTAAGTTAGGGCCAAAAAAAAATGTAGAGAAAATAAATATGTCCTAGTTATGCAAAGATTAAAAGCAGATAATTTTGGATAGTGCAAGCTAAGACTTACACACACACACACACACACACACACACGGACATGCACACATGAATACCATCATTACCTATTCAAAGTAAATAAGACTACTAGAGATTTATTCTTTTGGTTTTTCATTCTATTTGGATGAGACTACCAAAGCAGTAGATGTTAAATTTAGCACCCCAAAACAGCCACTCAAAGTGATGTGGGTTAAATGGTAGGAACAGCTCTATAATTACTGCTATGGCATGTACAATATGTACATAAATCATTTGAATGCGGCTGCAAAGAAGTCTCTATGCAAAGTGACCCAGAGAAAAAGGTATCTAGATTTTCCTCCCACCCTTCAATCTCTGTCACTACAAAGCATTAGAAAACATCTATCAAGAGAAAAGAGCAAATAAAGAAACCTCTCAGAGAACACAAGGATACATTTATTTCTTAGTGACTATCAAAAATAATTAAAATGATTTCTTTTTTTATGCTGAGTTAAAAAATCTAACTTGGGACAAAATAAAAGATGGAGCAAAATAGCATAAAATAAAATCAAACATGAACTGAGCAGTTAGAAAAAAAAGAGTAATTTAATAGAACCAGTGGCTTGTCCCTGACAATGAAAATGTTGCACAATAGCTAAAAGGGTCACAAAACTGCTTTGGGGTCAAGACATAAGAAAAAAATGGTTGCTTATATTTTACCTTGCCAATAAAAATTCTCAAATTCTTGGTTAAAAGAACAGATATGATTTGATTTGCATAATAGACACATAAAAACAGCTTTCACACATTATTTATTTGAGTTCATTCATTGATTCATTTTATGTTCACTAAGTATTAATAATACTTAGAACTGGGTTTGGTGTTATAACATGTTTGAGCTCAGTGTCTCTCCATCTGGAGAAAAGAAAGAGGGACAGAAATAATCAGAGCATAATGAAGTAGATTCTATAATTGAAGAATACATAAGAACGTAATGAAGGAATGGACTAGTATTTAAAAATGGCTAATGGTTATCAAGCACTTACCAAAATCAAAGTACTTTACATGAAGTAATGAAATTAAACAACCATCATAACCAGTCTCTGAGGTAGCTAACTTTACCATTTCTTTGATGAGATAAATGACAGCAGAGACCATTTAAGTGATTTTCCATGTGACAGTTAGTATTCAAACCTAGGTAGTATGTTTTTAACCTGTGTGGCTCCACTGGGCATCTCAGTCAGAGTAATCATGGTGGACTTTGCAGAAAATAAATCTTAAGGGAATAGTAGGTGTTCTCTTGTGGAAAAAGAATTTTAGGCAGAAGGGATTGTAAGGCATGACTAACATGTGTGAAGAAAACTAAAAATTCGCTTTGAAAATGGTAAGTTCATTTGATCTTGATGGGATTGTGCGTTTACAATGCTGGGCTGGTGGAGCTCATCTTCGGGTTTATCATCACACAGGGAATTTAAATGGCTTGATTACATCTGTGTTTTAAGTAGCTTTGGGATTTCTGCAAAGAAAGATTTGGAGAGAAGGCCTGTCAAACCATTGAAATATTTCAGAAAAAAAGAATTATGAAGCTCTGAATGAAGACAGTGGCAGCCCTTGGATGGACAAGAAAAATATTGAGAAAAGAGCATAGGAACAGATGCTTAGACTAAAAGAGGGAGAACTCTGAATATAGGATTTTTAATTTAGGAGATAGAATGGATGATGATACCATTAACCAAGGTTAAAAATACAAGCTGCTAAGGTTTGTGGATTTATTCAGCGCTAACCTTAGAATGCCTACTATGCACCAGGCAGGAGTATGAAGAAACCATATTCATCGCTCCGTGCCTGGTGGAGGAGCTCATAGACAAAACCTATCAGACAGCTAACGTCTAAGAGTACAGAAGTTCTCTTAGCAACCTAATTACAGATTAAGAAAGAACAAAGAGGCATAGCAGCACATGTGTGTAATCCCAGAGACTCAGGAATGGATGGAAGAAAAGAAGGAAGGAAGGAGAGAAGGAAGGAAGGGGAAAGAAGAAAGGAAGGGAGAAGGAAGAGTGGTTGCCTTTTTCACAACAAAATTTTTAATTTGGCATGGTCTTTATGTAAGAATACTATATAAAAGTATTCTGTGCAGATTAAAATCATGCTCCTGATCAAAAAATCCACCTCCATGCTTTATATTAATCATACAACATGAATAAATACAAGAAATAAATTAGATTTCTCCTTTAGGCAAATGTATTAATGAGCTTAATTTCAGGGCTTGCTGTTACCGCTAGTGGCAGCTTCTTTGATATGAAGCATGCATTTCCTTTCTTGTTCATATAGGCAGTCTCCTATTTAGTATTCATTATTCATGTCTATTTTTATCAAAGAGCACTATTACATGAAGCCATGATCTAAGCATGTTTGGCTCTGGGTTTTATTTATGGAGGGAAGGAAATTATCCAGCCTGATTTTACTGGGATATGATTGTTATATACATTTGATATTGTAGTACATATCTGTTCTTCAATACTAGGAAATGGTGGTATTTAATTTGAGTGGACTCACTGAAGGACAGATATTCTTTTCACAGTTGGGTTAGCTTAGAACATCAAAATGCCATTGAAGAAAAGCAATTCGCCTTGTAAACAAACTAGTAAAAACAAGTTATGCTTATCAAAGCCTCAATAATGTATATTGAGGTAGTCTAAGAAATTGTTATGCGGATAGCCAACCATGTGGGTTTAAGAATAAAGGGAACAACTAATAAAAAAAAAAGAATAAAGGGAAGTGTAAACACATTCTATTAGAATACTATGACCCCTGTCAACTTTATGGACAACCAAGGAGATTACGGCAACTGCTACTGTTTGTAGACCAAAGCATGATTTAGATTTTTGCCCTTTTACTTACTGAGGATCATCTATAGGGTAAGCCACCATTGTGGCTGAAATAAAATTGGACATCACGCTGCTACTGTTTTCCAACCACTCAGAGTAAGGGAACTTTGAAGTTTATATGTGTTTGTGACATTATATTTACACACTCTTCTTTGACTCCTAAAGCCTATGGTTACATATATCACTCCAATTTATATATTCTATGGCCACTGTGGGGTCAGGTGACAGCAATCAGACTATGGCTTTGTGAAGAAACATGCAGTTTTTAAATACGAAGAAACTTTAAGAAATCACATTTATAATAATTAAAAATTGGAATCACCTAAATATACTTAAGATATGTTTATTAATGTAGTGGAATATCAGTTACTAAAATCATAATTATGATTATATGAAGACAATAAAATGCTTACAAAATAACAATTAATGAAAAAGCTATCAGAAATAGAAAGAAATATGATTACAACTAATAAGTATAGAATAAGACTGGAAAGATATGCAAAAAAATTAAGGGAGTTTGTGTGAGTACAAAATACAAGCATACTGTGATCTCAGTATAACTGGTCCTTCATATACATGGGTTCCTTCTTCAAGAATTCAAACAGACAGAAAATGTTTTAAGAAAAATTGCATCTGTCCTGTACTTGTACAGAATTCTTCTTATAATTACTCCCTAAACACTAAATAGTACTTACATTGTATTATATATTATAAATTATAAATAATCTAGACATGCTTTAAATATGAGGATGAGGGGCTGGAGCGGTGGCTTAGCGGTTACGGCGCTTGCCTGGCATGCGAAAGTACACGGGTTCAAACCCCAGTACCACGTACCCAACAAAGTGTCCGAGGAATAAAAGTCATATGAAAAACCAAATAAAATTGCTTCTCTCTTTCTCTCTCTCTAGCTGTCCCCTCTTTCTAAAAAAGAAATATATATATGAGGATGTGTACAGGTTGTGTATAAAATACTCCACTTTCTACAAGACTATGCATCCTGGATTTTGGTTTCCAAAGGAAGTCTTCAAACCAATTCCCCATAAATACTGAGGAAAGCCCTTATTTCAAACATACGTAAGCTAAAACAATTGCAAAAAATCCATTCAAAATTATAAAATCAGTTCTCTTGGAATTAGGCAATAGATGATTCTGATTTTCTACTTTCTTTTTCTTTATTTTCCAAGTTTTCTGTTTTTTATTACTAATACAAAGAAATATTGAATAGTATTAGAATTGTTATTTTACCAGAATTGGCTATGCTCAAATTAATAATAAAAAAGCATTTTAAAATACCAATGCTACTTCAATAATTTCAACTGCTGTTAAGTTTAAGTTTTTAGATATCAAGAAAATTGATTTCTGCCTCCACACTTCACCCTTAGGCTAGATTTGAAGCTGGATGCCTCACCGTCTACTAGGCTCCCCAAAGACCTGATTGCTTTTGATCGATGCATATTCTTTAACATTTCCTTCAAGTAGCCATAGACTAGGCTGCCTTCCTAAATTAGATTTCCAGGTATGTAAAGAGGTTCACATATATTTTCCCACTCTTTCTCAAATGGCAAGGGACCAAAAGGGGTCATTAGAAGTGACACATTAAGGTGTCAGTGGGTGACCCTTCTCAGCCACAGAGCCCACATTGTGATTAATTAGTTTACTTGCCTGTGCGGAGAGGAGACTATATTTTCACAGGTTAAAAAAGAAAAAAAGGCAAGGGCAACTACAGGGATGTGGCACTAGCTTAAACTGGAGAAGATCTCGAGAGTTTAGAAGATCTGCAGCTGGGTATTTATGCAGATCCAGTTAAACTTTAACAGACGAAGAAACAGAGAAGGTCTGGGATGAAAGAAGCATTATAGGGGCTGGAGTGGTGGCTCGGTGGCTATGGTGCTTGCCCGGCATGCACGAGTACCCGTGTTCAAACCCCAGCCCCACGTACACAACGAAGTCTTGGAGCAACGAAAGCAACATGAAAAACTAAATAAAAATTGTTTCTCTCTTTCTCTCTCACTGTCCGTCTCTCTTAAAAAAAAAAAAAAAAGGCAGCATCATAATTGGGGAAAAATTAGTGCCTTCATATTAAGTCTCCTTTATGCTCAGAAAGTGCCTGGAAGGTGACAGTACATCAGTTGAGCTCTTGCTTCCTTGCTACCTCAGGGAGGCTGGGTGCTGAAGACTTCTGAACCTGAACATACCATCATGAGTCCTGTTACAGTTAGTGACTGATACTGAATAAGAACCAATCAAAGCAGGAGAATGTTTCCCAGGCAATAATTTGATGGGCAGCTTTTAATCTGTGCTGCTCAATAAACCTTTGACTATAAACGGGATGGTGTGTAACAGAAAGAAGCCCATCGCCAGTCGATAGCACAGTAGTTACTGTTAAGATGTTCCTTTGATTTCTCACACTCTCTTTTCTCCTCCAGGTGAACTCCCTTCCTCAATTGCTTATACTCTATTACCATAATGTGTCTGCATTTCTAGAAAGATACCTGTAAGCTGGGATCTCAAGGATAAAAGCCCTTCCTTATTCATATTTATACCTTGAGAAACCACCTCAAGCCTTTCCTCCTAGGGATGCTCAACGCTACTGAATGAGTTCTTGTGAATGTGTTTTGAGAGTCAACTTAGAGATGTATATCTTGAGAATGTTTGACAATGCTGGTAAATTTCAGATTGCTCAGATAACAGAATTATTGTTTAACATAGGCTTCCAGTTTGTGTTTCATGAATTTGTCTAAATAAAACAGATGAAAAGCTGGAGATGCTGCAAACCCTTCTTCCCCAACATCAGTTACAAGAATTGGATCAGACAAGATGTGTTGCGACTTTTCCCTTCTTGCAGCTGTTCCACAGCTGGTAACACATTGTCAGTCCTGTAAAAATTTCTCCTACTGATAAAACTTCTTAGGCCTTTGCTCAAGCACCATCATCATTACCATCTCCACTGTCAACAACTTTTCTCCCTTCCCTTCTTCCCTTTCAAACGCAGAAAAGATGTGCATCAGCCCATTCCCATGACCAAGAGCAGTCCCTGCGAATTTGTCCACACTTGTAATCTAGCAATCTCTTTGGAATCGCAGGCATATGTATCTTGAGACATGAACACATCAGGCTTTTCTGATGCATCCTTAAAAACGTACACACATTGGATCAACAGTTCTGCTAATATTTAAGTCCCTTAAGAACACTATTTCTGTCAACTGAAGCTTCCTTTCAATTCATGACATGTGTCAAATAAAATTGTCTAAGTTAGTCCATGCACTAAGCACCATTAGAGAAGAGCTATTTATTTAGATTCATTCAGTTAATTTCGCTGGATTTGGATGGTGTTTAACATAAGAAATACTTACTGAGACATAGATAAGAATTCCCACCCTCAAACAAACTTACAAGAACTGGAGCTGAAAAAAGTGGGGAAGGTTACGAAATAGACATAGCTTTTTGTCTATCACACTGTCTATACTTTGCTCTGGAGAAAAAAGACATAAGGTGCTGTGGAAACTGATAAGATTAAAATTCTAGTTTTATTATAGAAAATTTTCGACGACAAGCAAGATTCTAATGTGACCCGAACTGCACCAATTGTGTAAACACTGGCATTAAATTCATGGAGAAGACAGTAAATGTAATTTTGTAATATTTTCAGAGAGAATAAAACCTAAATGAATAGTCTATTTTGTATATAGTGAATAAATTGCCAAAGTTGAAATGGCTTTTCATAAAATATGAAGAACACAGAAGAATCATTACTGAATTGCAAAAGTGAGAAATTATTCTTGGAGAGCAGAAGGAAACTTGCAACTGTTCTCTCTTTATGAACCAAATTTCATATGGCCTTTTCAGGAAGTTTGTGCTTCCTACTTTGAGTTTACTCAACCTTTTGATGGACTTGAATTTTCTCCTGAGGAGTTTTAAATATTTACTTTGATCCTTAAGTAGTCACGCAGGGTAGAAGGACCACTTGTAATTTTATTGGGTTTCACCGATGGGAAAAGTAAGGCACAGACATTTCAAGTGGCCATTTCCTTAGTTTACACTAACATTCTTTTCATGGTAGTGTTCTGGCTTTTTGTTACTTAAAGAAAAAAAATTGAGTTATATTTAAATGCAGAATTTGACAAGACGTAGTTCTTACTAATATAAGAAATTAAAGTATTTCCTTCTATATCTGAGACAAATGTATACTATTTAGAGTTTTCTGACCCTAAATACTCTATGTAAAATTGGACAGATATAACTTACTATAAAACAATAGTATTTGTGTTTACTGCATATAATCTACAGCGAGCCAAATTGCATCATGAAGACTAGTGAAGCAAACAGTTCAAAGAGATTAAAGACAAGTCACTAAAGAAATAGATGTATAAGCCAAGGACATAAACACAAAAACTCTGGTTTTCCATTTGGACCTGTGTTTTATATCCAGTCGAGTAGTGCACAAAATTATACACTGATACTTTGAGTTTTGCTTTTTGATAGTACTTTATCACCTGATTACTGTGCTGCTTTCCTTCCTATCAAAAACTGAAGGATTAGAATAACTGAAGCTCAGTTTGGCAGCAAATACTACAAAACCACAGACATGCTTTCTGCAGTTTTGGTGTACACCATCAAAGGAGATGGGAAGGCTTCAGGGGATAAACAGAAGCACTCAGTGGGAACCAGATGGCTTAGAGGAAGAGAGAAAAGACAGTATTAAAGCTCAGGTTAGCTACAAAGTAACATGATGGAAGAGGAGGTAGGAAATGCAACAGATAAGAATTTTTCATTGTAGTAAAAAAAAATTGTGACATAGGTGAGTTTTGTCTCATTCCACTAGCATCATGACTCCTGTCCAATATGGCTTTACAGAAGCCCCTGAGAGATTTCTTCCATCTTTAGGAGGACTGTATCTATACCACGTACATTGATATTCTCAGATTTTTCAGGGGAAAAAATCCATTTACCATTTAGCAATGGGAAATTTCTAGGTAAAATAATAAAAGAATTTGTGCACTCCCTAAAGAAAGTAATAGGACCTAACTGTAACCTTCTGTCCTTGAATTAGGATAAAAAATGCACTGTTTGTTTAAAAAATTATTACAAACAGAGTTATTCCATTATATGGGACAAATAGGAGAACAGGAATATGATGAAAACACAGACTGAATATTATTTTTTGTTGTTATTGATCTTTTAATTAGTATTATTCCTTTAAATTCTAATATGTCAAAGTTCACTATTATGACCATACAATCTGATTTTCCTAATGGGGAAAACTGTTAATCCTATCACAATCTCTTTTCTTTAGTTGTGGATGACTCTGAAACACCTCCCAAGAATGGTGTGTTAGTAAATCATGTTTTGTTATTTTAAAAAAGTCAGTTTCTCTGCCTGGAGTGATGGCTCAGCGGTTACAGTGCTTGCACTGCATGCGCCAATATGCGAGCTCAACCACCTACACCATGTACACAGGGGAGTTTCAGAGCAATGAAGGACGCATGATAAACTAAATAAAATTAATTTTCTCTTCTCTCTCTCACTGTCCCTCTTTCTTAAAAAAAAAAAGTCAGTTTCTCAACATTTGTTGACAACGTTTGTCTTGGTCTAATGTATTTAAATATTTTTAGGTAGAAAGCAAAAAAACATGATACTTAGTAAAAAGCATGTTCAACTGATGACCCTATCCTATTCTCCTAGTCTTTACCCTCACAAGTCAAATGCCACTTAGAACAAGTGATGTAAAGATCAACAGTTGACAGGCAGCATTCTTCCTACTGCTTCTCCTGCCCTCACAGACCAATCTCTGTCTAGTATCAAAGATATTTACTGAAGAAAGTGGTATAGCACCAAAGAATCAAAATGTTGTATATGTGGAGATACAATGAAAGCAGAAAGGAGAAATGAAGACTCCCATATTCCAGTTCTCATTGATTAACAGGCAATGTATTTTGCATTTTATTTTCTTGGTACATCTCTCTCCAGCCTCTTGCACATCACTTTACTGCAAATCTATGCTGTATTGTATACGAAACAGATGAGTTTGCAGATTGGAGGCTGAGGCACGGGAGGTAGAAAATGTGCCCAGTTTCTATTATGCCATGTGTTTTGTGCACAGACATATATCCTCTGTGATTAGGAACTATACCACTATCATTAGTCACTTTAGAGAATCCCTTTCAGCAATCTATGCTTCCTAGAAGATTAATGATGAGGATGATCATGCCAAGATGAATATCATTATAGGTCATCACTGTATAACTCCCTTGGAGATGCAAAGATTTATTGGGGGGGAATACAGAACACTAGATAACTGAGCACTTGCAAAATTAACTCTCACGTTCACAATAGATTGAGTAATGGGCAAAAATCACTGATACTTTTACATATATACTCTTTATTTTTTAAGCAAACAAGAGAGTTTAGTTACTGGGCCCAAATGGGGATGAATATATGTATATTAATATAAATGTGTGTGTGTTTGTGTGCACGTGTGTCTTACAAACTGTTTTATCACTTTATCTGGAAATTTCCTCCCTGTTAAAGAATCAAATGATTGACTTCTTTCTTAAAAACCCTTTCAAAATGTGAATAGCAATTTTAAATGGTATAAATACCGTCCTCCCTAGAGGCACAGGAAATTGCACGGTGACTTCTGTAAAATATGTATGCCTTTTTGAAAATATGTATGCCACAAAAAAAGGTAAACCTCAAGCAGCATATGTGGGCTATTCTTGTGCTTTCCTATAACTTGTCATCAGTTACTACAAATTTAAATATTTTTAAGGTCCAGGCTGGCAACAGATTTGTGCAGGTGTAAGACACAGCCAGCAGTGACAAGGCTGTGAATGAGAAGTGTATACCCAAGGGCCTCAGACAACTATCAGAACCAAAAAAAAAAAAAAAAAAAAAAAAAAAAAAAAAAAAAAAAAAAGAAAGAAAGAAAAATGGGGGAGGACTGGGGGTGTGGGGTTGCTGTTGATATGGCTCAGTGGTAGAAGTTAAATGCCTAACACCCAACATCCTGACCCAGTAAGTACTGCATTTCCTGTCTCTTCTTCTCCATAATTGTTTTTTTCTCTCAAATTTTCAATTCTCCCCGTGGTTCCTGATTTCTTTTTGCATTGTTAGTGCCTTTTAAAAAATCTGCATCCATACCTTATATTTGTGTAGTATTTATTCCCAAATCCCTTCAGTGATTCACAGAACTACTCGGGTTGAAAAAAATATGAAAAAAAATGGCCAATTTTAATAGAAATAGTAACTCTGTCCTGCTATATTGACTCTGTTTAGCAAGCTGAAAATTAACTAAATAGAATCCAACTCCCATTTTCTGCGCACTTCTAAACATAACATCAAACTTTAATAAATGTGGGCCTGGATAGTAAGAGAATTAAATGCAAGGCCCTAAGGGCAGAAGTTTCTAGGAATGTGCTTATAATAGAGTTTCACCTGGGATTCAATTAAATATTTAGTGAGAGTGGCTGAAAGAAAGGCACTGTGCTGAGAGCTTCGGGGAGGCGGAGACGAACACGACACAGTTTTTGTCCTCTGGAGTGACATGATCAATGACAGTTCAGCGCATTTAACTGAGAGAGTGGGGTGCCTGCCATGGGGGAGGGGCCCCCTCTTCTTTCTCCTCCAAGATCTGCCAGCCGGTCTATATCTGCACAATCCTATCACCCTTCCCTCTAGTTTCACAGGATGAAGTGTCCTTTTCACTTTGTTCCAGACTATACCTCCTGTATGTGCCCTTGATCTCATTTTTTTCCTCCTCTCTCTGACTGCCTCTCCCTATCTCTTCACAGAAATTGTACTATATATCAGGGGTCAACAAATTTTTTTCTGTAATAGGACAGATAGTAAATATTTTAGGCTTTTGCAAGACATATGGCTGCTGTCATAGCTATTCAACTCTGTTGTAATGCGAAAGCAGCTGTAGATAAAATGTAAACGTATATAAATAAATCTTTCCTTTCTTTCCTTTTTTATTTTAAGGAGGTGGGTGCTGGGGATTGGATTTAGGACATCCTAGGCAAGCACTCTACCACTGAGTCACATCCCAGCCCTCTAGTTAATCTTCCTATATACACACTGAAATTTTTTTTTTTTGAACAACCATACAAGTTTTTTAACAAAATAGTATAAAATGTGTATAGTTTCTGGATACTAGATTTACCCCCAGGAGTGTCCCCCCCAATTTCCCACCCGTATCCCTCCCTTCCCTTACCCACATATCTCTAAAAAAGTATTAGGCTGTATAACATTACACCTTATCTGGATTTAACACATGATAAATTTCATTTGTCATGAAATTGTCTTTCTTCTATTATATTCTTTTAAAAAATATTTTAAAAATAGAAAGCCTTTTTTTTTGTTTGAAGGCCATACAAAAGCACATAGTAGGCCAAATTTGTGCCACACATTGTAATCTGCTGACTTTTGCCATAAAATATTGCCACTTTTGCATATCTTTATCCTTTATTCTTCTACTCCCCCCTAGCCTCTAATCACACTGAAGAGTGCCTTAAAGAAAA
Source organism: Aplodontia rufa (assembly GCA_004027875.1). NCBI lineage: Eukaryota > Metazoa > Chordata > Mammalia > Rodentia > Aplodontiidae > Aplodontia > Aplodontia rufa. Next base: position 35,682 of record PVKS010012767.1, read on the forward strand.
TTCAGCAATGACTCTGGATTCTAACTAGTCAAAATAGATTAGCCAGCCAATGTGAGCTGGTACCAGTCATAAAGAGCGGACAACTTCAATGTGTCCAGTCGAATATTAGTCCAGATCCCACCCTCACCTTTTTGCTTAGTTCATCTTGACATTGCTCCAACTCTCTCCTCTTTGTATCTAGTGCTTTTGAGGATTATTCTAATTTTTCCATTTCTCATTCTTTATTCAGTGAATCTCCATCCATCATTCCTTTAAAGCTGAACTGTCCAGGAAAGAACTTCTATTTATTTTTTCATCATTTTAGAATTTCTCTTTCAGTCATGTTAAATTCTCCTAGTTTTCTTCCAATTCTCCAACTTTAGATTGTTGGCTGCCATGGCAAGTCCCTCTTTATGCAACTCTCTCCTCCAACAGTGCTGCAGAACTTGGGATTTCCCAGAGTTCTCTGCCCACTGCTTCCCGTTCCCCGTTCTTCTCCTCTTGGCTGTCTGAACCACTCTCAGGGTCTGCCTTTCATTGTATGCAGATGGCCTCTGTGTCCACGTCTTTAACATTCACATTTTCAGCATTTCAGACTAGTTTTACCCTTCTGGATTTTCCTTAGGCATCTCAAGTCGATGTGTCAAACAATGAACCTCAAATCACTCCCATCAGACATTCTCTCCTCCAACATCCCATTTCTTAGTCCAACAATACCTCCCTACTACCCAAATTCAAGAAACTTGGACTCACTCCCACTGCTGCCCTGTTCTGCATCCAGTTCTATTTAATAGGTTACTGGTCATCACTGGCTTGGCCTTCAAATGTTTCTCAGTTGTGTACTTTCAACAGTATCCCTGCTTCTGTTCTCTTAGTCTAGACCTTCTTTACCTGCTGGACCATGGCACTGGTCTAATCACTAGTCTCTCTCTTCTCAATGCTCCTAGGTAGGCAATTTGCAACACAAATCTAAAACAAGAAATCCCCTGCTAACTCCTGCCTGAATCATTAGGAGGATACTTAACATGGCCCCACCATCTGGACTCCACCTCCTGCCTCTGTCTAATCTTTTATCAAATCCTATGTTGCATCTTATTTCCCAATAATAGAGAACTGAACACAGTATGTAACTATATCTCTGTGATATTGTACGTGATGTTCTTATCATCCAAAATATCTTCTTTGCCTGACTAATGCCTATTCATCTATTAAGATTCTGCTTCTGAATTCATAAAACTGAGCCAGGAGACTTTCCTCCTCGTTTCCACTTTATTTACCAAATTGTACTGGAAGTACTTCATCTTTCTTCTGTAACTATCCCAGCTTCGGCGTTAATGCATGAACAAACTACAGTGAGTCATCCACTCTTCAGTTCTTGGTCTAGTGTCTGGCAAACAACCCAAGTGAAGAGCACTCAGCCAGCCCTGTAGAGACCTCTGGAAGAGGAGGACTGGGGAGAGGTGCCCTTGTAGTCAGGTTGCCCACTTCTATTCCCACTAGCACAACTTACTTGCTACATGGTTGGAACTTAAACTTTCTAAGGCTATTATCTGCCAAAAAAAAAAAAAAAAAAAAGAATTCTCATCTGCAAAAAAGAATTTCCATTCATGGAAAAAAAATGAGTGCATACTAATGTCTCAGGCATTATTTGGGCACAGAAAAATGTTCTTACCTCCAAAGAGTTTTCATTCTAATGGACGCTGAAAAATCAGGATGAAAAGAAAATATGCTGGCAACAAAAAAGGATAATATATACAATATATCATATAGCGGGGTAAGTGTATGGGGGTAGAGAGCAGGGTGCTGAGATAGTTGCAGAATGTGGTTGACCAATTTTAAATAGAATGGTTAGGGAAGGTCTTCACTGAGCAATGATATCTGAGCAAAGACCTGAAGGAGGTGAGGAAGTGAGCCATGAGAATATGTGGGATGAAGAGACTTTCAGGAAGAAGAAAGAGCAAATGCAAAGGATCTGGCATTTTCTAGGACTAACAAGGAGGCAAAAGTGTTGGAGAAGAGTAAGCAAGTGAAAATGTGAGGAGATGAGATCAGAGATGTGGGCGATATGTTAGGGGAAGCGAGGGAGCTGCAGACAGTGCTATCATAGGTAGTCCATTGTGAGGATTTAGACTTTTACTCCAAGTAAAATAGGCATTGGATTAAGCTGACTTCACTCAGCATAATTTCTTCAATAGCCATCCATTCACCTTCAAAGGCTGCAATATCATTATTTCTAGTTGCTGTGTAAAATTCCATGGTATATATGTACCACAGTTTTTGGATCCATTCATCCAAACATCTGGGTTGTTTCCATAATCTAGCAATAGTAAATTGAGCTGCTATGAACATAGATATTGCTGTGTCACTATAATGTGCTGATTCTAAATCCCCTGGAAAAATACCCAGGAGTGGAATATCAGCAGCGTACAGTGGGCTCATCCCTAGTTCTTTGAGGATTCTCCACACTTAACTGTGGAGGCTGGATCTAGACCCTGGCCATTGAGAAAGGTGGTCTATTATCATGTGTTAAATCCAGATCAGGTGTAATGTCATACAGCCTAATACTTTTTAGAGATATTGTGGGAAGGGAAAAGGAGGGATAAAGGTGGGTAACTGGGGGGGCACTCCTGGGGGTAAATCTAATATCCAGAATCTATACACATTTTATATTATTTTGTTAAAAACCTATATGGTTGTTCAAAAATAAATTTCTTAATAAAAAAAGTTTTTAAGGTTTAACAATATTTTATTAAAATTATAAAGCAATTTTATAAAATTATGAAATTCATTTTGTAAAAATGAGTGTTATCTAGTTAAAACAAATTTGTTATATGGATGTTTAGAATATTGGGGGAAAAAGAAGTAAAACTAAGATAACTTTGGTTTGAAAAACAAATAGGCATTGGAGGGTCTTGAGGGAGCAGTAAATGATGGGAATGTGGTTCAAGACAACTCTGACCGTAGTCTTGAGGATGCACTGTAGGAAAACAAGGCAGAAGCCAGAACCAGCTATGACACCATTGAAATAATCCAGATAAAAGATAAAGGTGGATTGAATCGCACATGGCTAAAAAAAAAAAAAAGAAGAAGAAGTTTGTTCTGACTATATTAAAGCAGATCCTCCCCAAATACGCTGGGTATTGGCTGAAGAAAAAGAAAAGTGGTAACCTGACTCCAAAGATTCTTAGTTGTTCAATGACAAGGCTGGTGCTCAGCACTATGTGCTGAGAAGTTTGAAAGGTTTTCTGCGGAATGGGTATGAACAACAGCTCAGCTTAGTTCAAATTAACTTGAAGATGTCTCATTTATATATGTCAGAGTTCATGGAAGGATCTCAAGCTAAACAGAAAGATTTTCCAGTGCCCATATAACGTCTAAAGCCTCTTGGCTATGGAGGAAAAAGAGAGGGAGTCTGAGGACATAGTCCTGTGTACTCCAATTGTTAGAGTTGGGAAATGATGGAGTGGCAAAGAAACTGAGAGCAGACAGCAAATCTGAAAGGATTTCAAAAACCAGGACCTGGTTTTAGCGGCAATGTGTAAAAAAAAAAAAAAAAGCATAGCATTGTGTGGCAGGCATAAGGGAGTGAGCAACTCTCTCAAAAGCTATGGATGGCTCAAGTAAGTGGAAGACTAAGAATTTACTAACCACAGAAGTCATTGTGACCTTGACAGACAGTATTTTTGGTTTTTGGTTTTTGTTTTTTGTTTTTAAGAGAGAGAGAGAAGCAACTTTATTTATTTTTTCATCTGGCCTTTGTTTCTCTGACACTTAGTTGTGTACATGGTTCTGAGGTTTGAACCCAGGTCCTCACACATGCCAGGCAAGCGCTCCAACTGCTGAGCCCTTGTCAGACAAGGCTTGTCAAGAGCTCCAGCCCTTGACAGACAATTTCAATGAAGTTGAAGGAGCAATGCCTGATTAAAGAGTATAAGTAGTTCTTTCCAGGGGCTTTGCTAAGTAGGTGGATGGAAATGAAGTAGTAGATGAAAGATAGGGGGAAGGAGATCTCATTCTTAACTTAAAACAAAAGAATAATGTATTTATAAGGTGAAAAAAAATTCTAGGAGATATTGATGCTTTAGGAGAGAAGGGAATCTGCTGGAGCAGTATTTTTGGGTAGGCAACAAGGAATGAGATCACTACACAAGATGAGTAGTGAGCTTTTGAGTAGGTGCATATCCATTCATAGTGATAAGGGCGAGGGAGAGATTAGGGTGGAGAGCAACAGAAAGCTCTTTTCTGTTTCTTCTTTCTCAGTCAAGTAGGAAACAAGATTATAAACTTATCATGCAGATGCTGAAAGGAGGATATTGAAGTTCTGTGGTAAGAAGACAAGGAAAGTCTTTTGTGTAGAGAGGAATGGAGTCAACCTGGCTTTTGAGAGAGTTGTTCACTCCCTTATGCCTGATGCACAGTGCTATGCCTCCTTTTTTTTTTTTTTTTCTAACATTGTCACAAAACCCAGGAGCTACTACCCAGGTTAGGTTGATATTGTGGTTCTTAACTTATTATTATTATTATTATTAGTAGTAGTAGTAGTAGTACCAGGGATTGAATCCAGGGATGCTTAACCACTAAGCCCCATCCCCAGCCCATTTTATATTTTAATTTGAGACAGGGTCTCACTAAGTTGCTGTGGCTAGCCTTGAACTTGCGATCCTCCTGTCTCAGCCTTCTGAGTCATTGGAATTACTGGCATACACCACTGCACCTGGCTTGTGGTTAATAATTTAAATGGAAATAAATTAATATAACTTTACAATTTCCAGCAGCCATATTCGGTTATAAGAAAATAGATGTAAAATAGTCAGAGTGTTTGATTGAATCTGGGATAGGCTCATGTCAGGCATGATCTGAAGAGTAAAGCAAGAGAAATGAGTGAAGGGAGAGAAGTACAAATCTAAGGAAATGATTATAATTTTGGACCAAAATCTAGATTATTTTAGGAAGGAATGAACTATGTGAGTAGGAAGATGGTGGGATCAACACATGATATGTCCCATGAAGGTTGAAGAATTATATGAATCAAATTGGTGGGAGGGAAACAGAAAGATTGGAAGTAGTAGGTAAAGAATTGGCTGCTTGAGACTGAGATCATGGAAATATTACAATGTTGAGTTTTTAAAATTTGCATGGTATGTGCTTGGGAAGAAAGTGAAAGATAACACAACTGGAACGGGTCATCACAAATCCACCACTGGAAGGATCGTCGACTTGAGTATTGATATTTCCAAGAATTACAAATGCATAATGTTAGAAGAGACGAGCTAAAATTTTCATGGAAAAGAGGGAATGGCAACGGAGCCTGTAGAATGCTGTATAAAAAAATAGATGGTTTGTACCTTCCAGGATGGCAAAGATTAAAGAAGATAAGAATATAAAGTGATCACTGGGGATCTAAGTCCATGGGGAAATAAAAAATACTTCTATTTTTCCCCCATATCCACAGCTGACAATCATCTAAATTCTACTGCTAACACCAGAGCAAATATCACCTAATACTGACTGATTGAGAATGAGCTCTTTTCTGGAATGGAAGGTTGGTGTTTCCACCCCAATTAATTGAGTAGGACTGCTTGTAGGACTCTGAACAGGGTGGGCTTAAGAGCACCAGGAAGTGGAATATCTGTGTTGAGGCTATTTTAGTACATAATAAACTCATATTAATCAGGTAGCTTCTGGTAAAATTATGATTTACCTATTTTTAGAAAAACTAATCACTTTTTTCCTCTTTTAATTAACTTTCCCCTTAAGCCACACTGCCCAACATGCTTCTAAATGAAAGATGTAGAAAGGGGATTTAAATGCTTTTTCACACTTCACATATTTATTGAAATTGTGTATTTATTTAGCAATTCTTAAAATGCTCTCTGAAGATTTTATTCTATGTAACTGACTCATTTAAGAGTAAGTGACAACAGCCTAAATTTGTAAGGAGTCCTGAGTTGTTCTTTGTGGAATAATCCACAGATTCCTTTGTGGTACCAGAAGCAGAATAATAACACAATATTTTACACAGTCATTTGCAAATCAGAACTTTAGTGAACATAATTTTTACTTTTTTATTAAGTGCCATAGTCTAGATCCCTCTGAGAATACAATTTTGTCCGGTCCCCAGCTTTCTATTTTAGCATTGAACAGCTAGAATTAGAAGGAATCGTTATTATCAAGATCTGCAGGGGTTTATCAAACTACCTCCTACAATTACTGGATTCACATGGGACACACGTGAAAGTTTTTAATGTGAAATTTCTCCATCTCCACTTGTGATTTAGCACTGAGGGGCAAAAAAGAGAGAAAGATAAGCAGCAGACAGGCAGACAGTGGGAGTTCCCCCTATTCATTTGTGTATCTAGGGAGAAGGATTTTCAGTGATCTAGAATAAGGCACCATGGAAACAGGGTGTGAAGGATACTTCATTTTCTCTTAGTAGGAACTTTTCAAGATGTTTTTTTCAACATTCATTCATAGAGCTCCTATTGGGGTGGGGTGGGAATATGTCTCCCTTAGGACTGAGTAGAGTTGAAATGAGTTTGTGAGGGGGGGATTAACTTGATTTAGAGGGTGTGAAACAGGAACTTCAATATGGGAATTACCTTGGAAAGAAATATAAATCTCAGGCAGATTTGGAATTAAAGAATGACAACCTTAGTCAGGGACCACATAAAAGCTGTCCAGTCTTGAAGCAAGTGACAGAAAAAGGAAGAGAGGGTGGACTTGAGAGAATAACTTGAGAGGTGAAAGAAAATCAGTCTTGTTTAGGAGGTGAGCCAGCCAGAGGGAGGTTATATGATGGAGCAAATAATGCAGAGAACTGTGAGCAAAAATCTAATCTCCATCATTTTATCAAATGACTGTTCTTTTTAGAGCCTAGACTCAGAAAATATTTCTTGCTTAAGGAGTAACAGTAGCCTGCTTAGTAAGAGCCAGTGAGCATCTGCAAGACACAGGAGAAAGTAGGACAGCAAGATGTGGGCAAGACTCGGAATGTGTTGGGCCAAATATGTCTAGTGAAAATATAGCTACATTAGTCTAAATATAGAGACGTAGAGGAACCCGTGCCTCAACAGTGTTCTAGAAAACAAAGATGAATGAATCTTCCTTTTCACTCAGCAAATAAAGGCTTTTGGGGTTTGTTCTGTCGTCAAGGGGAGCAACGTAAGCACATTTTAGTTCACATTTATGTGAAACATAAAGCAAGTTAGAACAGCTAGAATTTATTTGTCCCAGGAAGACAATGACTCTTAGCTAATTCTAAACTGTTGGCACTTAACTGAGCTGTTAATACCATTCCCACTCTATTCAAAATAAACTGTCCACTCTGTTCCCCTTGATTTTTCTTTCTCCCACAGGACCAAATCATAATTCATCCACAGGCTCACTGAGATATTGAATTGCTCTCTAAAATAGGGTTTTATTTATCATAGTTTTCTAAAATATCAAAGTAGCATTTTGCTTCCTTTCACTTAGTGTCCATTTCTTTCTCATTCTTGACTCCTCTCTCCCCTATGTATTTTTATATTTGTCTTTTGCTAATACATTGCTATTGCCACTTAAAAATGTGATCTGCTTTTATCAGTGTCCTTGTTTACACCCTCGAATCATTAACAATAATCAACGTGGTTATAGGAAGAATGTTTGTATTTTTACTATTCTTAAATTCTCTGCTAAAACCAGTGTTATTTAACTAGATCTCAGGATATTCAAGGTGCTACACCGATTATGGCAACTTAATTGCTAAAGAACTTTGAAAAGCTTCCTGCTCTAAAACATTATGATTCTTCTGGGAGGACTATAGGAAAAAACCATGAGCTGGGTGGATTTTTTTTCTCTCCCTCTCCACATTTCCAAGGTCATTTTGATGATTATCTCTAGATGTCAATATAAATGTGAAAGGACATATCCACCGCACCATATGGACTACAGCAAGACTGAAAGCCCCTTTACATTGCCATTCAATGGATCTTCATTTTACGCTAGAGCCATGGTGGCCCTATAAGGATTTTTATGGGAGGAAAAATATGGTCTCTATCTCCCTGTCCTGATAGATTGCACTATATTTCCCATATAATACAATTCTTCAATTCTTCCCATTTTCAGGGCTAGCAAGGAAATGTGTCTTTCAGTAACTTTGTTAAGATTTGCATGGAACAATATTGAAAAAAATTGTAACAGCTCACTGAGAACATTAATGTCATAAATAAGAGCTACCACATTTAGACTTCATAATAATGCCACAGTTATTAGGGTTGGGTAAGTACCCAGGGGTGTGTATGTTTCTTGGGTCAATAAAAATATTGAACATGAGATACCCATTTAATGCATGAGTTCTTCTGGGGGAAACTGCAACAGGTGAAACCCAAGGTGGTCATCCATGTTTTGGTATTACCCCTGGATAACAAAGTATATATACATTGATTACTGATGGTTTGATGTTTCCCCCTCAATTGTATCTCTATATACTTCTAATAAAAAAAAAATACATTGAACCGGGGGGGCTAGAGTGGTGACTCGGAGGTTACGGGCAGTGAGTACACAGGTCAAACCCCAGCACCCACATACACAACTAAGTGTCAGAGCGGTAAAGGCCATGTGAAAAATTCAATAAAGATTGATCCTCTCTCTCCCCACCTCCCTCTCTCTCTCACTGTCCTTCTCTCTTTAAAAAAAAAATTGAACCCTCGTGTTTTCTGTGCTGGCTGAGCCAAGTTGTTTATCATTCTAGTTTTGAAGGCAGACAATAGTTATTAACATGTATTAATTAACTATAGGTTTAAATTTTTAATTATATTAAATTTTAAAAGTTTATAATTTTAATAAGTTAATTTAATTTCTTAAATTTAAATTTATTTTATTACCCTGATTTTCAAATCTCCTCTAAGATGAGTAGATTTTACTTGTAAATCTTAAAAAAGCAATAATATTTCCCCACTGAAATAAAATGGTAATTTCTATTACTTATTGTATTTCATAGAATTCTGAGATTTAGACTTCCTAACAATATGATCTCTATTAGCACAGATTACACATTAAGTCACCTTTACCATATGAATTGCCTACTCAAATTTGTCCCTTCAGAGGTTTTCAAGGGTAATCTCAATGTAGCCAAGACTAGTTTAAGGAGGCAGGTTTACAGCATTCAATAATTCAAAAGTAGATTCTCCTAAGTAAGCTAAAATGGTCTTTACTGAAAAAAAACGTAACTATTAGTTCAGAAAAATAATTAAGAACATGAAGTTAAAAGGATAGGAAGGTGGGCAATGGGAAAATACTTCAAAATGTTAATTCCTTTTCCATCCAGACCTGAATAGAAATTCCTAAAGGAGCAGTTCTGGAAATGCTGTGAATATGGATTGTATTAAATTTTGACACAATTCTGGCTAAACCAGCTATTTAAAAAGCATCTTGTCCACAATACATTCTTCACAAAAATAGTGAGATATCCAAGATTAAATATGTCACTCTAAGGTCACGTAAAAAATAATTGGTGGATTTTTTTTTTGCTCGCTCATTGTATGTGTCTCTTAATTATTAGGATGTAATGATATCCAAACAATTTAGACACCTTTTGCTTGAATATAATAAATGTGAAGTTTAATGTAACAACACTTAAAAAGAAATCTTGTTTGCCACCTTTATGAAAAGGCAAAGATTTTGGATATAAATAAGCATAGTGAAAATAATATTATTTCCTGTATTAATCTAGCTATAAGATAAATGTATATGTATGGAATAGATTAGACAACTCAAATTCATATTAGATTGGGGGCAAGTGAAGTAATGGATAAGATTAGACTACTGGTGGCAGAAATAAGAATCCAATCATATTAAGATTCCTAAGGCCATTTTCATCCATGAGACTTCAGGAAAAAGAAACTTATTATTCCCAGCACAAAAACCACTGACCTATGGCTCCAGCCCCTACAATTGGTGATTTTAAGCAACGTGCAGTATTTGAAAAATAAGTCATCTTGAGTGACCAGATAAATAATCTGCAAGTCTGAAGCAAGATATCAGTAGGTATTAGATTCCTGTAATTTGTTAAAGTGTGCATTTGAGTAGCACGATGTGTATTTTCAGTCCTGTGTTATAGATGGCTCGAGGGCCCGGGTTCAGACCCCAGTACCATGTATACAACTAAGTATCTGAAGTCATATGAAAAACTAATAAAAACATTGATTCTCTCTTCCTCTCTCTCTCTGCCTCTCACAGTCCTTCTTTCTTGAAAAAAGACAAAACAAAACACCAATTGTAGCTTCTTGGATCTCTTTAAGATTAATGATATATTTTTAATTTGAAAAGTAATAAATATTTATTATGCTAAATTTAAGAAACACAGATTTTTTTTCAAAAAAAGAAAACCAAATATTCCCATCACCTAATCAGTCAATTAACAAATATTTCTTAAGGACCTATTTAATGTACCACAACCTGTCCTAGGTGCCAGGCACACAGGACATATGATACAGGTGTGGGTCCATTCTCACAGTCTCTTTTAAGAACTCAAAATGTAAATATGTAACATAAGAAATATTCATGAATGTGTAACAATACCCTGGATACTCAGTCACATATCTTCTCCCTGGACCCTGAATCTTGGACTCCTTGAAATGCATATGACCCTGTCATTGTATAACGCTGAAAGTCTATTAACATATTAACTTTTCTCTAATACATTCCCTCCCTTTTATGCAGATCCCATCCATTTTGGCTGTTCAAGGACACAGAGCAAGCAATTCTATTCTTCTCCCACTTCACTGCTTTTTCACTCTCCACTGGATCACAAAAGCATATTCTTACTTCTATAGCTTAAAATAACAACCTCCTTCCCACATCGTTGTCCCTGCATTGTTATGCATTTTCTTAGGGGCTCCCATGCAGCAAAACTCCTTGAAAAAACTGTTTACTAAATACTCCAACTCTCTCCACCCATTCTCATTTTCAACTCCTTTGTCCCATCAGTTTACTGAGACTGCTTGATTCAAGACCACTGCTGGTCTCTAGGATGATGTAAAATACATTGGCCAATTTTTGCATTTCATCACCCAAAGGAAGCAACTGAGACCACCAATCAGTTTCCTCTTTCTGCTGCATGTTCATGGCCATGCCACCCCTTCTTGTGAGTTTCTTCCTGCTTCACTGTTCCTTCTCAGTCTCCTTTACTGATTTTCCTTTTCTCCTGACTTCCTATTTAAATCAAAGTATCAATTGTCTGCTTCCGGCTGCTTACTGTATTCAAATTTACTCTCTTTGTGATCATATGCTCTCTCATGATGGCATGTGTCATCTACATGCTGGTGACTCCCAAACTTATAAATTCTGTCCAGACCGTTCTCCTGAACCCAGTGTCCCAGTGTAACTTCTGCAATGTCTCCACCCGAATGCACAATGCATACTTTAAACTTACCGTGTCCTTCTTCGAACTTCTGATTTTCTACTCTTCTAGCACCTCACATACATCCAAAAAATCCTCATGAAACTAGTTTCAAAATATATTTAGTATCAGACCACTTCCTTCACCTTCACTGTTATCCCTCTTCTGTCCAAGTTTCCTGAGCTGTTCTCCTTTATTCTTTCTACTTTTCTTCTTTGACACTCAATTTTTTAAAAAGTTGCCAGGCAAATCCTTTTAAATATCGAAGTCAGATCATGTCATCCACTTCAAAGAACTATCCAGTGCTTTTCCCTTTCTTTGGGAGTAATAATTAATTTTTTTCCCAAAAGGACCCCCTTTACCCTTTATCATCTACAGCTCTTTCTTTGGCCATCATGTCAGTCGGCCACGGGCACATCACTATGCCACGAACATGGTGGCCCACACTTGAGAGCCTTCGTCCTCCCTCCTGGGGACACTATATCCCCTGAAGACCCATTAGCTACTTCCTCCATTTTAAATTTTCCCTCCTCTTAGTGAAGCCTAACCTGTCCACCTTGTTTAATGCTACTGTCCCTACTCTACACTTCAGATACCACTTACCTAGTACTAATTTCCTTTTCTCCATATCAATATGATATTTTAAATGTATAGAGCACGTTGTTTAATGTGCTTATATAATATACAAAATATAAAAATAACAGAATATCACATTAGTTTCTCATTGTCCCTCTTCCCTCACTAGAAGGTTAAAGTTATTAGAGAGTAGAACTTGATCTCTTTTATTTTCTGTATTCTAGGATTTTTAATACATCAGTAAACAAAGTGATGAAGTCTTACTCTTGAGGATAGTAAATAACCCTTTATAATCATGGCTGTACCAATACAAAACTCCTATCACTAACAGAGAATAGTACAAAACCATGGCAATTAAAATATGTCAGGCAATGTCCATTGATTTGGCATTTTTTTTCAAATGTCTTAAAATTCATGTCTAGGAATTTGCACAGAGAGAACAATAATACCTGTATTTAAAGATTTAATTTTAAGAATCACTAATAATAGAAGAAAAAGATAAACTATCCCATTGTTCAATAACAGGAGATTGGTCATAAACCTGTATACATTCATACTTTGTAATATTAAGCAGACATTAAATTATGAAGTCAAATTCAGTATTTGATTTTAAGGAGGAAGTTCACAATATATTGACAAAATTTAAAAAGCATTTAATGTTACATTATGAATTGAGCATTTTGCTTAAGTATTATGCTTATATACACATACACGTAACACAGTTTTTCTCTATACACGTAACACAGTTTTTCTCTTTCTCTCTCTCTGTCTCCCCTTCACTTAATGTTGACAGAATACACATCAATTATTAAGTTTTAAGAGATTCACGGGAGCAAAAATTGCATGTATGGGCAATTTTCTGCAGAAAGCTTTATCTAATTTGCAAAGACCTGTTTCAACACTTTTGCTTTCTCTTGTGCTATCCACTTGCGCTGAGCAATACCATCAGTGATAATCTGCATTAAGCAAACGAACTTTCCAGAGGAGGGAGTGGTTGCCAGAGTGTAAGTGCATGAAAAGTTCTGGAAGGGAAAGGCGATTTGAAAGCCAGCATTTGTAAATTCTAATTAGTACACCAAGGTTGATATAGCTGTGATTGGATACTGACAACGTGCATACTGCTGTGGCGAACAGAGAGTTCCAGGTTCTAGACCTGCCTCAAACTTCGGACAAATACTTGACCATACAAAGTCTGTTTCCTCACTGGTATGAAAACAATTTTGCCCTCTACCTATCTGATCTTGTTTTTGTGACACTTATAAAACACTTTGAAAATATAAAACATGTACAAAGAAATACTTAACTCTATCCCCACTGCTTATACCTGGTGACTGATGAATCCACTGCTTAGACTAGGACACCACAAACTAAGAGGAGAATGAGTGCAGAAGGGCAATGAGACACTGCATCTAGATTCGGGCTCTCTGCAGGCAGACAATGGAATTCATCCGTATCCCATGATATGTGTCACCTGGGTTGGAAGCTCCACAGTGCTCTACGGTGTAGGGAGAAGTATTTGTGTGTATGTGGACTGAGAGCTCTGAGGGTAGGCACCACCTATAGACAGCAGAGAGACCTCCCGTTTCAGGTCCTCTTGAAGAAGCTAAAACACAGGAAAGATACCTTAGCCCGGTCAGTGTCCTATAGGACTATGTCTCCAGTGCTCAGGAGCAATGAAAGCCAGAATTCTAAAAATTGTGTGAAAAGTCAGAGAACAAAGCAAAAGGGCCTTCCCTTTATAAACTTGTATAATCTCCAGCACATGAGTTACATAATAAGAAGAAGAACCTGGCTGCCCTTCCTTGCTGTCTAAAATAATCCATCTGGTGTGGAGGATATGATTTCATAGAGCTAATCAGGAAGAGCGAGACAGCCAGAAGCTCTAGGGAGGGTGGTGCTAGAATTTGAACTCTGCCCAGGAACTGATCCTTCAGATAGATATTTAAGTAAAGGAGGCTGATTGTATGATGGTGTGCAAAACACGGACTCCATCGAATCATTACACATACATATAAGTATTGAAATATCACACTGCAATGCATAAGTATATAAATTATAGTATATAATAATATATGGAGTATGCTATATATAATTATTACATGTATCGTGTATTATATATTATGTTGTTATAATATATAATATGGTTAATCATAATATATTTTATTTGTTATACATAAATGTTATATATAATATATATAATTACATACACATTAAAAATTAAAAATGTATATTTAAGAACACACACAAGACTATTGACTCCAAATTCAAGCAGTAGGGCCATACAAGATATTATAATGTAACATTTTCTTTGGAAAGCCTTACTTTTCAGAGAAAACACTGCAATATTAAAATATTTGATTTTTACAAATATACATAAGACATTTCGGTGATGTTAGTTCTAGATGTGTAAGTTACACAGATTACCCCCAAACTACATTAAAGATAAACACAGAAGGACTAATAAACTATAAAACCACAGAAAATAGATGACATTTTTCAGACAGAGCTATGTGGCTGAGTTCTCCCTCTAGGTCAGGAGTATCTAGAGTTCAGGCTTCAGAGATTTAGACTAATTCAGATGGTAGTGAGATTCCTACAGGGACAAGCCAGCAGGGATTCCTGGGGAAAACAAAGAACTCCTTCTTAAGACTGGAAATATCAATGAGGTGTGTTGCAGAACAAGGAGGAAAGTGTGCAGGAATCCCCAGGGTTAGCATGCAGAGTGGAAAGGGAAGCAGATTTCATAATAACGTTTTCCAAGGAACTAAGGAAGAGATGGCCTTGCTGCCAAAAGAGCAGAGAACAAGATCACAGGTGTTCATTATGTTTCTCGTTGAATTAAGAAAAATGAAAAAGCAAAAATAAAGACTTTCAAATTATTAGGGTAAATGATTTTCAAGTAAAGAATGAGATAAACTTGATTAGCCTCTGTCTCAGAGAGAATATGAACTTATCTAATGCTGTTTACACTAGCAGTAATGTTAAACACTGGGCTACAAACTAAAATTAAAACACTATAGTACTCTGAATGTAACAATAAAGACAGGGAGTAATTTGCCAAGGCAACGCCACTGAAGCAAATAATATAAACAAATTCAACAGCCTATTCAGTGCATTTTGGAGCAAAGAAAAAGAGAGAACTGGTTGCCTGCCAACACCTTGCTTCGGTGAGACAATGCACTCTGCTGTCCAGCAACAGCCACAGGTTAGAGGTTTGGCCGGGAGGGTATTGTAATGTTGTGTTGCTTTACTGGGGATGGACTGCAGGTCAGTCACTTCATCCCTTGGATGGATAAGCTTATTATCAGTAACTCTGAGACTCTCTTGAGGGCTCAAGTTTGAGGACTAACCATCACCTTTAGATTTGTTCGGGTTTCCAGCACCTCCAGTTTCTTACAATTTGCTCTAGCACAGCTGCTAACAGACATTTTTAGCTGAGTATTAGTCTCACATGAAAATAAAAAGAGCCTAGGCACAGGATAAATTATTTTCATAAAGTATACCTTTTTTGGGGAGTGAGGGGACTGAATCCAGAATCTTGTGTATTCTGGGCACATGATTGACCACTGAGCTGTGTCCCCAGCCCCACCACTCTTAAACCAGCAATTGTTATTATTATTCTTACTTCCTATTTTTTTCTTATTGTTAACCATATATCTCTGGCAAGAAACCATTTGAAATGCAAACATAAAGCCACATTAATTCAAAAAGAAAGGTCATACGAGCTGAGGGATATAGCTCAGCATTAAAACATTTGCCCAGGACACACAAAGCCCTGGGTTTGATTCCCAAAATTGCAAAATGGAAAAAAAAAAAAAAAAAAAAAAGAGGGAGTGGAAGAAAGTTCACATAAAAACAGCAGGTGAATGATAGGAAATTCTTAAAAATCATCAAAATGTATTTATTAAACATTGTTTTATACATTGTTTGCGTAAGTCGGACTGTAAATTATAGAACAGATCAAATCATTTGTCCTCTTGCATTTCTTAATCAAAGTCAAACTCTCTCTTTTTGCTGATGACATGATCCTGTATCTGGAAAATCCAAAAAATTCAATCAATAAACTGCTTGAACTCATAAACAGATTTAGCAAAGTGGCAGGATACAAGATTAACACACATAAATCAATAGCTTTCCTGTACACTAATAATAATAAGATTGATGAAGAAATTAGGAAATCAGTCCCATTCAAAATATCTTTGAAAAAAATAAAATACTTGGGAATTAACCTTATAAGGGAAATCAAAGATCTCTACAAAGAAAATTATCGGTCATTGAAGAATGAAATCCAAGATGACTTAAGAAGATGGAAAGATGTCCCATGCTCTTGGTTAAGCAGAATCAATATAATAAAAATGACTGTTCTACCGAAAGCTTTATATAGATTTAATGCTATCCCTATAAAGATACCTATGTCGTTCTTTAAAGACATAGAAAAAGCAATTCTCAAATTCATCTGGAACAATAAGAAATCTGGAATTGCCAAAACACTACTAAGCAAGAAAGATTGAACAGGAGGGTTTTGCCATACCAGATCTAAAACTGTACTATAGAGCTGTAGTAACAAAGACAGCATGGTACTGGTATCAAGATAGGAAAAAAGACCAATGGAATAGAATAGAAGACCCTGAAACAAACCCTCAAATCTTTAAGCATCTGATTTTTGACAAAGGGGGACAAAATATTACATGGAGGAGAGACAGCCTCTTCAACAAATGGTGCTGGACAAATTGGACAGCCACGTGCAGAAAGTTGAAATTAGACCCATATCTTTCTCCTTGCACGAGAATCAAATCAAAATGGATCAAGGAGCTAGGAATTAAACCAGCTACCTTGCAACTGATGGAAGACAAATTAGGTCCAACACTTCAGCATTTGGGAGTAGGCAAAAACTTTCTCAACATGTCTCCTAAAGTGAAGGAAGTAGAGTCAAAAATCAGTGAATGGGATGCCATAAAGCTAAAAGGCTTTTGTACTGCCAAGGAAACAAACAAAAGAGTCAAGAGGTTTCCTACGGAAATGGAGAGAATCATGGGCTATGATTCCTGTGACAGGGGTCTCATATCCTGAATCTACAAAATCCTCAAAAACCTCAACTACAAAAACACTAGCAGCCCAATTAATAAATGGGCCAAAGAGCTAAATAGAAACTTCTCAACAGAGTACATTGATCAAGCCAATGAATACATGAGA
>PVKS010012768.1:8720-52907 GCA_004027875.1 Aplodontia rufa
CATGGTCTTTTTCGGGAACTGGGATTTTTGTATGCCTCTGTTATCTTTAGGTATTACATGTTTAGAACTATTTTCTGAAGGAACAAATAAGGTGACTGGAAAAGGTAGGGAAGAATACACAAAACTGGATCGATCAGCAAGAGGAAACCTCGCGCCTCCCGAGTGGCCAGTCCTCTTGGAATGCTCTGTGATGCAGATTCTCACTGGAGCGGCATCAGATGGGTCGGGTTTGGATTTCAGAAGCACTGTGACTTTGTGTCCCCTTCTAGTGGATGGCATGTGGTCCTGCTGGTCCTCCTGGTCAAAGTGCTCAGCCACGTGTGGTGGGGGACACTACATGAGGACCCGCTCGTGCACGAATCCAGCCCCAGCCTATGGAGGGGACATCTGCCTGGGGCTGCACACAGAAGAGGCTCTCTGCAACACACAGCCCTGCCCAGGTAAGCTGCCCCTCGGCTATTGCGCAACTTTGGGACAAACTCACCTCTCTTCTTCCTGTTTTCTTTTTTAATTAGAATATATAGTTATACATAACAGTTGGGTTCATTTTTGTAAAATCAAGCGTGCATGACACCTGATTTACTGTGTTTCAGTCACTGGTCCTCCCCTGCCCTTTCCTTTCTCTCCTTCGTTCCCCTATTCTCCTTCCTGCACTCTAGTGACCTGCCTTTCACTCATTGATTGATTGATTGATTGATTTTTAGAGAAAAAGAGGGAGAATGAGTAAGAGAGAATATCAATCAATTTTATTTAGGTTTTCATGTGGGCTTCAATGCTCCAACACTTAGCTGTGTACATGGTGCTGGGGTTTGAAACCGGGTCCTCACCCATGACAGGCAAGCACCATAGATGCTGAGCCACCACTCCAGCCCCCATTTATTTATTTTTGATGGGCAAAAACGAATCCACCCACGTAGGTGCCCTTTACATATTTCTGTGCATTTGTAAAGCTGGAGTTCCCAGTACACTTACACATGCACATAGCATGGTTTGGTCATTCATTCCATGTTTCCTCCCCTTTCTGATCCTTCCTCCTTCCCTTCCTCACCTTCCTCCCTCCCTCCCTCACCTTCTCCTCCACTGATCTTCCCTACATCTCTGTGATACCTGATCCTCCCCCCTCCACCTTTTTCCTGTGTTGCTCTAACTTCCTCGTATGAGAGGAAGCATTGCACCCTTAGCTTTCCAAGTCTGGCTTATTTCACTAAGCGGGATGCTCTCCAGCTCCATCCACTTATCAGCAAATGCCTTGTGTCATTTGTCCTAATGGCTGAGTCAACTTCCATTGCATGTATACATCATGCTGTCTAAATCCATTCATCTGTTGATGGCCCTCTGGGCTGGTTCCAGAACTTGGCCTCTGAATTGCAAACTCTTCTCTTTTCTGGATTCCTAAATGTGAAGCTGAGACCACATCAGCACAGGTACTGAAAGAGGAATAAATCCACTCACGCAGGTGCCCCTGGTGTGGCTTCATAGCACACCATTCAGCAGTAGAGTTGATTTCACTTTGCCTGGTGTTCAAGCCTCTGTCACGATGGTGGTGAGCATGCACGTGTGGTTATCACTCCCATACTCTCTAATTAAGACCTATGACCCAAGTCGGCCTTGACCTTGCTAGTTAACACCCAAGCCTCGCAGGCAGCACCTTGCAGTGCTGAGGGAGAGAAAGTCATGAAGGAACAGCTCCCAGGGAGCTTCTGCCAGAGGCTGGAGGACTGAGAGGGGGCATTGCCCTCAGCCCCTTGTTTCTGGGCTTCCACAGGGCCTGGCCTCAGGTCTCTGAGGATCCCAACTTGCGTTCTAACACTTGCTAGAAGGTCATGGGAGGCAGCTAGCTCTCTTGGGGGACACCTCACCCAAGGCAAGTGACCTGTAATTCAGAAGTGATGCAATTGGAGAAAACATAAAACGTGAAATCAAATCAGTAACCAGATGTTGAAAGCATTTTAAAACACATTACCTGCTGCCTGGATCTGAGAGGTTGCTGTGCAGCAGCCTGAGGAGCAGTGTGAGCCTCTGTGCCTCAACCTGGGTGCGGGAGCTCCAAGCCCTAGGGCCAGGCAGGATGATCTGAGTCAGCTCCCCGCCCTACAGACAGCCTGGCTCCTGACACTTGGGACCTCTTGAAGGGAAGTGGGCCACTCTTCTGGGTCTGATACTGAGGAACTCACGGTTTATTAGCTTGCTCCCAGCGCTATTTCTGGAAGGTTCCAGTTACATTAAAAAGAGCCTCACAGAGGCTAGAGCAGTGGCTCGGTGGTTACGGCACTTGCCTGGCATGTACAAAGACATGGGTTCAAACCCCAGCAAAGAGAACCCTGTGAAGAACTCAATAAAAATGGATTTTCTCTGTCTCCGTCTCTGTCCCTCTCTCTCTCTCACTGTCTTTCTCTCTAAACTAATAAAATAAAATAAAATAAAAACCACCTCACAACCAAATTCACAGTCATTTCCACACCAGGCACTTTGTACCTTTTGAAGGAAAAAATGTTCCCTTTATTGGGGTCAAAGTGCAAGTTGGATTTCCAAATTTTGCTTCCAAACAGTACTGAAAATATGTCCTTTTTTATATTGGTTAATATTCCATAAATAATCTGAAATAATATGGAGAGTTCATTTTTAATCTTCTTCTTAAATATGAGGTTTTTTCTCTCTTTTCAAACACCTGTACCTCTGAGTGATTTGGATGGAACCCAGCGAATCTTCCAGGTAGGACAAGGAAGCCTTTCATCTCTCGTCTTTTGGCCTTGACCCAAGGCTCCTGAACTTCCCCGGTGCTCCTCTGTGTCAGCACAGCTGGGTGCAATGAATCCTGCCCCAGGACTGCCTGGCTTCGCTCCATGGACTCGGAGAGGACAGCGTGCTTTAAACCTGCAATGAACTGCTGGGAGTTCCTTAGCACACCAAACCCTCCGTCGCCTGAGCGCAGAGGCCTGTGGGAAATGTGCAGGAATGTTTTAGGAATGCCTCTGAAGCTGCTTTTTGCAGGGAAGCATTGCCCTGTGGAGAATGGTGACGTAGGTGACAGGTGGCGGCTTCTGATCCTTCTGCTCATTCTGCTGGTGGTTCCTGCAGAGTTCATGGATTAGTTTGTTGCTCTAGATACAATTTCTTATAGCATTCCTATACAGGGGAGTTTAGACATTGATTCAAGCACGTTATATCTGATTAAAATACACTGGTACATCCTCAAATGTATTTTGTTTTCCAGACTGCTCAGAAGATGTGCTCTCATCTATTTAAAATTTATACGTGGAAACATAAAATAAAGTTTATAGCTTTGTTGATCTTGCCCCCTTCTCCCCTCTTCTGCCCACTGCAGAAAGCTGGTCGGAGTGGTCGGACTGGTCTGTGTGTGATGCATCTGGCACTCAGATTCGTGCCCGCCAGTGTGTCCTCCTGTTTCCTGTGGGTGGCCAGTGTTCCGGAAATACCACGGAAACCCGACCATGCGTTTTTGACTCTAATTTCATCCCAGGTAAAGGCAGAGATGTTTATAAGAGTGAACAAAACATCCCAACATTTAGAAAGAAAATGATTCACAGGTCACAGTGTGATCCCTGAGGCTGTTTGGTGAAATGATTCTATCAATTTCCATTGTCTGTTAGGTGATAAAAGTGCAGATTTATGGATAACTGCAGATTTTGACTTGAGTTACTTCAGTTGTTTAAGATTTTTTAAGCACAATGTGCTCTCTAGTTTATTGATTCTGGTAGTTAGATGTTTCTCCAAAAAAAAAAAAAAAAAAAGAAAGAAAGAAAATATGTTATTTGGTTCTTTTAAAATGGGGCTAAATGCTTTGGCAGTGATGTGTGTGTTTGCACAGAGAAAAAGGGCCATTGTCTATAAAACCTTAGATATATTTGGGAAAATGGGTTCCCCTCCTTATTCTCACCTTGGAGGAAAGGGTGCCGCCTCTGCCACAGACTGGACGTGTGGGGTCAGTGCTCTGCTCTTCCAAGTAGCTCGCCACCCATGCATTCCCACGGTGGGCAAAGGCCTGCACCTGTGCACACATTTACCCCTGCCCACCACACACCTTAGGACTGTGATGGGGTCCAAAGCAAAGACCAACCTAGTGCAAAGAATTAATAGACACCATGAGCAGAATTTTCTGTTTCACTACATTTGTGGAAAAAATAATAGTATCAGAAAAATGTTATTAGCTTTAGGTTTGTAAGGCATCTCCACCAGGTGTGGTCCAGAGCTGTGTTGTTTTTCTGCTTAACCATACACATTTCAATTTTTGTTATCTAGCAGAAAATTAATGCAGCAGAAAGTGACATTCTAGACTCCTGAAATGCACCTCCTCTTGGAGGTTAAAATCGTTAGAAGACCTGTTCTTCTCTCCTTGGCATTTTGCTCATGAGTTTCATGTGTGGCATGATAAAGAACACAGTTATGTGTCCTTTATGTGATTTCCTTTGAGCTCTGGAGATTTGTTCTCCCCTGTGCAAGGAGGTCTTGATACAAAGAGAATATTCACAGGTGGACATTGTTGGGGACCCAGGACAGCAGGAGACACTGTAACAGGAAATCAGCAGGTACTCTGGTGGCTGCCTAAGGGGTCACAGCATTTTCTTTCTGGGTTATGAATCTTATCCGGTCCTAGTCGAGGTGACTGGACCAATCCATCTCAGGTCAATTAAAACAAGAAACAAATATAAACTTTTTTCAGGACTAATTAAACTTCTGAAACTAGGCTCACATCAAATTTAAACATCACTGGACATTTTGTAAATGAAGTGTTAACACGAACCTCCTTCTACACTGTTTATGCATTGTGATTGGATTTTTGTTTTTCCAGAAGTATCTGTGGCGAGATCCAGTAGTGTGGAGGAGAAGAGGTGTGGAGGTGAGTTCTTCCTTTGCACTGATTTCTCACTGGTTTCCTGGTGTCTTCCAGTCCTTTCCCTCCCCTGTGTGATTTCCACGCTTCTGCTGTTGGCAAAGAATCACACAGCAGGGAAACTCCTGGATTCCAAACATCTCTACACTTGCCTGGGTACTGAGAGTCATATTTGAAATGTGGACATGGTTCTCAGTGGGTTCTGAGGCCAGCCTCCTCAGCACCTCCTGGGAACTTGATGGAACTGCAGACTCTAAGACCCACCATCCTCTTTGAGTGGGCCGCGACCATCCGGCTCCGAAGCACTGCAGGTGGCTCTGATGGATGCTGGGCTTGCGGAGCTAGCGACCTTGATGAGTTGCAGGTAGACCTGCCACAAGCAAAATGGATTGTGAGGAGTGGGTTTATATTTGTGTGTGGACCCATTGCCCCTGTCCTTGACCCCCTAGCCCACTGAAATGCTGTATTGTAAGATTTTGCACACAAGATCACGAGGGGAATTCATCAAACTTTTTTGTACCCCTGAATGTCAAAAACCATATTCTTGGTTCAAATCTATGGTAAATTTGGACTTTGTGGGTCTGTGCTTTCCATATACCTGTAAAGTTCTTGTCTGCATTGTAAACATGCCTGGACAGAAGTGACAGACCTTTCAATGACCAAGACATAGCCCATGGTCACTTTGGTATTCTGAGCCAACATCCTTATCTTCACATGTACAGGTGATGACCCACGTTCATGCCTGCATTGTACATTCCAACAGGGGAACCCAGAGCTCAGCACATCAGCCTTTGCTCTCTGCTTGTGGTCTCGTGAAAGCTGCAGATTCCTGGGTGTGTTTTAGGAATGTCCTTACTATTAATAACTACAATTTGAGCTCACTGTCTCTACTTCCTGTCTGTTCAGTCAGCCATCTATTAGTCTGCTCATTCATTCATTCAAATATCTTTGCTAAGCACGCATTCTACCAGTTTTATGAGGGACATTGGGCTTACACTGAAGACCCAAGCAACTTCTGCACCTTTGGACCAAATTCTCATTATCATAAGAGGCCCTATTGGCTAGGAGAGGCCAGGACATTCATATTTCCATGACCTAAGTCACACAGCAAGGTCACCAATTGGTAGTTGCTAATGCAGGGTGCAGCTGTGAGACAAATTTGCACCAGTTCACATGCAAAGTATCCTAGTGGCTAGGGTCCTTTCATATTTCAGATCACACTCTGTGTGCCAGACACTGTATACAGTGCTTCAGAGAAGTGTCCCATCTGGTCCATACAAAGGGCTACAGTCTGCAGTTCTTCATTTAAAAGGCTTGCAGGTAGGGAGAGGATGCAATTCAGCAGTTACAGATTCTAGAAGGCCAATGTGGGTCTCATACTGTCTATTACATAACACCTGTGGAGTCCGGAACTGTGCTCCAGAATCAGTCTGTTCAACCATACTGCTGTGAAATGTGGGCAACGTGAGGTGCTAATGCAAGACAGCGAGTGACATCAGGCCACTGCCACTGCCACATATGTGGAGAAAAACTCACTTTCCAGGCATTTTGCACTTGAGAATTGCAGAAAAGGAAGAGTGGCCGTGAATTTATCTGTGTCATAGATGGAACCTGTGAGGCTCGGAGGGCTGAGGTCACTTGCCCAGGTCCATACAGGTCACACCTAAGGGTGCCAGGGATGGGATCCTGGCAGGGGGATGCAGTGAGACTACAGAAAAAAGGGGTTGGGAGGACAGTGCCCAGGGCTTTGAGCTACAGCAGCCCTGGCTAGGTGACAGTCTCAGGTCCAGTGCTGTCTGCTGCCCTCAGGTGAGTGCAGGACAGGAATGGAGCAGTTCCTGAGTTGTGTTCCCGTTCTTGGGAGGCTGAGTCAAACCTGAGGGCTCACACCGCCAGGGCCTCAGTAAAGGTCACTGGCCATCCATGCTCAGCCAAAGGCCCCATCACCTCTCCCAGGCTAGGCCACCCTGGGTTCCAGTGTGCAGATCCCTCAGGAGACATGGTACAAGGCCCCTCCCCGTTCTGCATGCTGCTTCTGGATCTTGGAACCAGCTGTGCCGAACAGCTGCATGGGCCAAGGCCAGGGGTGAGATGCTGTGAGCTGAGCTACAGAAGCTTCCATTGCTCTGCATTGTTCAAAACTGAATGCTTTAGTCTTTAAGCCTCTGACTTTGACATTTCCGTATGCGGGTAAGAAATGGATCTTAGGATAAGGCTAATAGGTGAAAATGAGCATTTTCCTAGCAAGGATGTTTTGGGGATATTTAGGGAGACAATGTAAGTCTGTTTTCTCAGTTTACTGAAAAATCAAACTTTGCACAAAACATCATGCAATGGAAGCAAGTTGGCAGTTGGTCTTTATTCCAGCTGTATTGAGAAACAAAAGACAGAAAAGTATCCAACATGGTGGTGCACATCGGTAATCCCAGCGGCTCTAGAGGCTGGGGCAGAAGGATTGCAAGTTCAAAGCCTGCCTCAGCCACTTAGCAAGGGCCCAAGCAACTTCACAAGACCATGCCTCAAAATTAAAACAATTAATAATAATAAAAGTGGCTGGGGATGTGGTTCAGTGGTTAAATGCTGCTGGGTTCAATCCTTGGTACCAAAAAAAAAAAAAAAAAAAAAGACCAAAAAGAAAGCACACTCAGAGGAGAGAGCACGCTGGGCAGACTCAGAAGAGATCCAACAGGCACTGCTTTTCCCTCTGCGGAAAGTGTGCTCATACTGAGATTTTTCAGCTAGCTATTTTTAGTTGCCTGATCTATATGATCGTCATAAAGATGTCAGCTGGTCCCTGCCTTCCGGGGGCCCCTGCAGGAATGATTCATGCGACTAATGACAAGGGATCTGCATATGGAGACCACTGTACACTTTCCATGTGCTGAAATAAAATATGAGTTCTCAGTGCAGCAGAAAGGATTTGTATCAGTGTGTGGTATTGGAGTCCTGACAGCTAAAGGGTAAAGAAATGAAGGCTCATGTGACATCGGTGCTTGCTTATCTTCAGTACAGTAAGAAATTCTAGTGGCTGTGGCAGAACGTTCCGGAATGCTTTGTCCACCTGTCACGGGCCAGGAGCCCTCCAGCTCCAGAGGCTCCCTGATGAAACCAGGCAAGGCCAATCTGTGAAGTCCTTCCATTGTCCTATACCACTGACCCAATAAGCTGCAAGTGAACACCTAAGGTCAGGGAGTGGGGACACTTATGGAATGTTCTAGTAGTGTCCCCCTGGATTGTCCAGCTCAGTGCCGAGTACCCTGGCCTCCTGTGTGGGGACCTGCCTGTCTGTTTGGAATCCCAGTGCATTGAGGAGCATGTTGGGCTTGGCTGACAGTGAACCCTGGAGATGGCAGCTGTGGTTCACTGTGTCCTTCCCCCTCAGGGGCAGCACAGATGTGTGTTCTCAGTTTGTTGAAAAATCCATCCAACTGCACAAGATATCATCTGATTGACCAGCTGGGGTTGTTCTCTCTAGTTCTCTAGTTCTCTTCTAGTCCATCTCAGGCCTCTGGAATGCAGTGTCCAGGATCTGGGAGGAGCTTGGTTTACAGGGGAAGATGAGGGTTTAGGGGAAGATGAGGGATGTTCAGCCTCTACCATGTATCACAGTGAGGCCCTAGTGCATCTCCAATCCGCTGAGGCTCAGCTTCCAAGGGGACCTGTCAGCCACTCCAGGGTTCTGTGGAGAGCAGCAAGGACTCAGGCTGAGCCCTGGAGTCTCAGCATCTAGCAGGCCCTTGGTGACTAGTAATGAGTGACCTTTGACACCAGGTGCCAGATGGGGGACTGGCACTAGTGGACCGATCCCTTTCAGTAGCCAGCTCTGAGATGGACATGACAGTCCCAGAGCGCAGGAGAGGTGCTCTGTGGGCCTCTGAGGAGGAGGCCCAGTGGTTAAGGGGCAAACACCCCAGGCCCTGGGCATGGGGCAGACCTCCTGGCTCCTCTGGCCCCTAGATCCCTGAAGGCTCATCTGGGGCCTGTCTGATGCCTAGCATGCGTTCCCCTGGGCCTTCCAGGACCCAGGGTTGCCGGATCAGAGGAAGTAAGAGCTGACACTCCCCTCCTGTTGGTGCATGGAGAGGGTACTAGGGAGAAGGGGTCCTCAGATGTGCTGTGGGAACACGAGGCCAGTGCCCCACCGATGGTCACTCACATGGTGCCGTTGCAGCGTGGAGAGGTTAAGGTCCCACTCTGCTTTGTGTGGTCTCACCAAGCGCAGTAGAGTGCGCTACCTCCCAACACAAGGTGTACCTGCTTTTGTACGCTGTTCTCAGGCACCATGTGTGTCTCAGCAGGTTGCTTAATGTCACTCAAGCCACTTCTGTTTTAGAAGTTGGGTCCTAGTCTGCTCGAGGAAAAGTAACTCAGGGAAGAGATGCTTGTTAAACAGTATGGCCAAAGAGGATCACTTCATGGTCACCTGAAAGATTGCATTTTATTCCTGTAATATGAATCTTTTATTTCTTTGGAGTAAACAGTTTTCTCAATAAGGTCACCAAAACACAATTTAAGCAAAAAAAAGTGGTGCGCAGAATAATATTTAGATGTGCATGAACTCAGCGTGTGCTGAGTTCCTCCTGGAGGACCAGGCAAATCTCTCTCTGATGGCTGCCTTTAGGAAAGAAAGATACTTTTCCTTCAGAACTTTGGGTGTTTCTAACATTCATATTATGTAATGCATGTTTGTGCAAAAAATGAAATTCATATAAATGGAAATGATTTTTAAATAAGATGAAATAATAAAGGAGGGTGGGGAAGCAGTCTGCTTGCCCGTGTGTGGAGATTGCAAGCTGAGTGTGACCTCCTTCTCCCTGGGACCCGCCATGCTGAATGCCAGGAAGCTCAGCCTGTTGGGGGCTTGAATGCACTGTGCTGTAGAAAACCCCAGGAGATTTAAATGCACTTGGAACTGAAAAGTGCTGGACAAAACTTCAAAGAACGTAATAGATGCCTCTGTGAGTGTATTAAGGTTTAAGGTGTCTTGAAAAGACCGATTATAATCTCTAAGAGCATGGATTTAAATATGCTGTGCTCACTGCACAGAAGTTTTCCTGATGGCCATAGCATTTCAAACAACGGAGCGTTTATGATTTCTTTCCCTTTGGAGGGGGCTTCTCCTCCTCCTCTTGTCTTCTAAGTACCTGTGCAGTCAGGACTTCTGAAAGTCCCTGTGTTTCTGCCCTCCAGAGTTCAACATGTTCCACATGATCGCCGTGGGGCTCAGCAGCTCCATCTTGGGCTGCCTTCTCACCCTGCTCATCTACACCTACTGCCAGCGGTACCAGCAGCAGTCCCACGACGCGACAGTCATCCACCCCGTCTCTCCCGCCCCGCTCAACACCAGCATCACTAACCACATCAACAAACTGGACAAGTACGACTCGGTGGAGGCCATCAAGGTAGGGATCCTGGGGACGCTGTCAGCACAGCTCGAGGGTACAGTGCCGGTGACAGGATTGGTGGCTATGAGGACCTTGGTGATGACCTGCCTGTTGAGCTTTGCTTTGCCTGGGAAACGCGGCATCTGATGTGGGAATAAATTTTAAAAAGGACGTGAAAACAGCAACATAAAATGCTGGCGATACTGGGTCTTTGGGCCTGGTTTGCTCTGCCTCCTCTGTGCTACCTGAACCTGAACTCTGGCATCGGAGAAGAGCCCCAGCCAAGGCCTGCACACCCCTGGGAATCAGATGCCAGGCTCTGTCTCAGGAGCACACCTGAACTTCTTTGAACCTCAGTACCCTTAAGGTGGGCCTGACGGCAGGGACTGCTGCACTGTTGCCATGACACAGCGTCCTAATGTGCGTGAGACAGCACCCAGTGAAGAGCTGCCATGCTTACAAGGGTGTAGCCAGGGAGGAAAGGCATGGAGGGTTCCCATCTGCTGCTCCTGCCCTCTCCTAGCCCCACATGGAGCGAGGGCATTCTTCTGATCTAACCTCACTGAATCTCACCATTTCACTAAGCTGGTGGTCTCCCTTCACGTGCTTATTCTATCATCTCGCTCTGTTCCAGTGGTTTTCCATTAAGTCATATTTCCTTCCTGTAGGAGAATAGGAACATCTTTCCCTCTTCAGCTTTGGGTGGTAGAGAGAGCTTATTTCCCACTAGCTGAGAAGTCCTGCCTTGTCTCTTCCCTGCCATGTGCCTTCCATTCTTTGCCACTTGGACAGAGGCATGATCCATTGGGTTTTATCCATGGACTCTTCTTGAGCCAGGATCCATAATCTGTTCACACCTTCCTCCACCAGGTGACAGACTCAGGGAAGGGAGGGCTCAGGGAAGGGAGCATCAGGAACTAGCAGCAGGCCCTCAAAGCCTCTCAGAAATGAACTCCTAGAGTGCCGGGAAGAACTTGACTCTATCAGCAAGGACCTTCCCAAAGACTCTTCTAGAACCCACCAGTGGGGTTCTCTCTGTGTGAATCCAATACTTCCTGCGGTCCTTGCTTCAGGTGGCAGAAGGCAACTTGACTAGTCTTTGTTCCCACTTTTAAGATGATCAGAAATGTTGCTGCCCTGAAGGCAGAGGCACTTGAGGGTGTTGATTGCTACCTGGTCTTTAATACCCATTCTGGAACTTTCTTCTGATACTTTATCCAGACAAGTCCTGGGAATTATCTCTGCCCCTCCTGCTTCATGTTTATTTTGTTTCTCTATATATTTACTCTCTATCTGACATAGTTTTATGCTTTGAAATTATAGGTGGCTTTAATGGGCAGGGAGGTAGCCATCTGCATCATAGATGGCTGTAAGAGTCACCTTCCGAGTGCGGAGGGAGAAGGAATCAGGGCAGTTGAATTAGATGCATTTGATTAAGTAAGGTCTCTGATGAATGTCGCTCTGAAAGCCACTTAAATACATACTTAGACACATGGGAAAACTTTCAAAGTATCTACTAACTTCAAATCTTTCAAGTTCTAGGTCTCCTAGGGGGTGAGATATACATTTTCAGACCCTGCTTCTCTTCCTAACTTCCTAACTAAACTTCAGAAATAGAGCAGAAGGTGTGAAAAGCAGCCAACGTTGTTCTAGTTAGGAGGCAAGTCTTCCCTGAGGCAACTGAGCAGGGAGAGCTAGGGAGTGAGAACGTTCTAGAATAAGGGAGGCTTTGGAGAGAGCTCAAGTAGACATGATGGTTTCCTGACTACCGTCTTTCTGAAGTGCTATTTTCTGAGTATTCTTATATATTTTTTAAAATATATTCTACAGGCATTTAACAAAAACAACTTGATCCTGGAGGAAAGAAACAAGTATTTCAACCCGCACCTCACGGGGAAGACCTACTCCAATGCCTACTTCACGGATCTCAATAATTACGATGAGTACTAGTATCTCTTAGCATCTGGCTTTTGTAAATCCTCATGACTGCCCACGTTTCCGAGGCTTCAGAGATAAAATGTGGACATATTTCAAGTGCATTTCAAGCCAGTAGTGTTGCAGTGCTGCAAAAAACTTCACATCCTTAAAAGCAACAAGAATCTACATGTGGCGTTGTGAAAGTCTGGTCCGTAAGGAAGACTTGATCGTTGCCGAATGAGCACAGTGTGAACGGTCCCTACTGTGTCAGCCATTTCTCTAAAGCCTGTTGTTTCCATGAGCTTTATTTTATAAATGTGCCACCCACATTGGAAGGAATCTTTAAAAAGACAAATGTCTTTTTGCTTTTAAGTATAAATCTTTCTGAAGTTTTAATTTGAGAAAATATCTACTTATCAGAGAGCTCCCTCCCCCCACAAGGTCCCTAGTGTTTGATACAAAGAGCAGAAGTGAATGTGGTCTGCAGTTTGCCACCCTGGATCCCCCAGCGTCCCAGATCTGGACAACTCTGTGGATTCTCAGAAGCAACTGGTGTTTGGACTTGGAATGATTCTTGCCCAGGGGATCCACCTGCCCCACACCTGCAGAGCTGAGGGTCACCCTGGACACCCTGCTGTGGTCTGGGGCAGTGACTTGTCTCCCTTTGCAGATGAGCCACCAAACACAGGGAGGTGTGGCAGGGTCCTGCAGCTTGCTGTGAACCCAGTCTTATTTCAACTCTTGGACTGCATGGCGTTCCAGGGAGCTCCTTTCCTCACTGTAGGCCTGGCAGCTGCTTGCTGGTCACAGTGACGTCCTGAAGAGTCCACGTGTAGAGGAACCACTTGTTGAGCATTTGAATGGACTTCCCACTCATCTCTCCTTGCAAAGAAAATTTTGGATCTTTATGATGCCGATTAGGGAAAATAACAAAAATACTGAACTATTATTGAAAACAACTTTTTTTTATTTTCCAGATTACACAAAGTATTGAAAGAACCGACATTTAATGAAATATCTTTTTGTTTTCCACCTCCCTGATATAACTAATGTATGACAATTGGCCCCTACTAAGAGCATTAATGTGTAAAACTGCCTCTCCGGAGCCATCCCGGTCCAGCCTGATGTGACCCCCCAGAGCACACTGTCACTCGCTGCCTCCAGGCCAGGGAGGAGGAGGTGCTGGCTCTGTGCCTTTTCTTTTTCCCAGTGACGCCTCACGTCCACGCAGCCCCAGCTTCTCCCTGCACGGGCACCACAGCAGTGCAAGGTGCTCTTGGACGTAAGGATGGATAATCTCCAAGGTCTCAGCCTCATCGTTAATCAACATTTCAAAGTGTTTTTAGGCCATTTTTAGAAGGCTCCAGAAGAAAAAGCAAAGATAAAAATTATGCCCAACTGATGCATAGCATGTGGCAGCTGGTTCAATAATTATTGAAAGAATGAAATTGAAAATGTTCATTTGAATCCTCTGGGCATTGTGATAAAGGCCTGGATAGACAATTAGTTATATTGATAAATGAACCTTCAGGTGTGTGAAAATATATGGTATGAATCGTAAAGTACATAATTTCATTAGCACATGTGTTTCTACCCTATCCAATTTAAAGAAGCAATTTTTGAAAATGTTGGGAAAAAATCCTATGATTGAAAGCGAATATTATAGAATTCAAAATATTTTCAAATGCCCAAATTTGCAGAAATGATTTTGTATTAAAAAACTGGCAGGTGGGCTCCAGGAGATCTGTTGGGTTGGATCTAGAATGTTAGCTTGGGAACAGATGGTGTACAGGGCCATACGAGTGGGACATCGTGTTTCATTTCATACATTCCAGGTACACTACATAAGAGTCCTCTGTTGTGCACACTTTCCCAAAATCCACGCTTAGTAGGGAAACACAGTAGATGGCTTCCAAATGTTTCCGGGTTGAATTTTCATTGATTGCTTGGTCTCTTCACTTCCTTCTGAGAAATAGCTTCCTCAGTCTGTAGAACTAACTTCCTCCCTTCTTTCCTTCCTTCCCTCTTTCCTTCCTTTCTTTTAAGTCTCTCTTTCCTGAATATTTTACTAGCTTAGAAGTCGATTTACTTCCCCCAGAAGAATACTAATATTTCAAGAACTTTCCACTGGACTTGGTGGGATATGCTTTCTAAATGGCATCCGAGCTGAGAACACCCAATCCACCCCAGAGCTGTTGTGGGGTGCACAGTAGAGGCCTCATACTACTGTGACAGAATCCCCTTGCGCTGTTGCCTGGCACTCTGTTCAATGGAATCTGCCTCCCCTACCCCACCATCTCCTTCTCCAGTTAGCAGAAGGGTAATTGGTTTAGAAGCATTTGAGCTGTAGTTCTTTAACCCTCCGTGGAATACCCAGTCAAACACTGCTGTTGTCATGGGAGCTGTGCACACTCCCTGACCCCTCCTATCCACAGGAGACCTCTGTGGGGATGTCTCCCTAAGCCTGGTCAAATAGAGTCCAATGGGAGTTAGCATTCACCTCAGGGCAAGGGAAGGGGGCTTCTCCTGGGCGGAGGCTCTAAAGGGATTG
Source organism: Aplodontia rufa (assembly GCA_004027875.1). Classification (NCBI taxonomy): domain Eukaryota; kingdom Metazoa; phylum Chordata; class Mammalia; order Rodentia; family Aplodontiidae; genus Aplodontia; species Aplodontia rufa. Next base: position 23,425 of record PVKS010012768.1, read on the forward strand.
AAGAGAAATTAGAGACAGTGAATGTGTGACAGGCGTCCCTGCCAAGTAGACACCTCTGTCCCTAGGAAGGGTCTTCAGGGAACCAGGGTTCTGGTCTCACTGACCCACAGGTGATGTGTGGGGACCATGAGACTACAACGTGGAAAGAGGAAGGCCAGGCCCCTCCCCTGTGAGTATGAAGGATGGGCCCTACCTGGGGACCATGACCCGTGCACACTCTGTGGGTCTGACCTGGGGACTTCTAGAATCTGCTGCCCGGAGTGGAGCAGTCTGAGGTAAAGGCATGCTTATTTCCTTACTCATCTACAAACAAGTGGAAATCGTGGGAGCCACTGCCTACATCAGCGAATATTCTGACCAGAATCCTTGGTAGAATTCATGGGTCCTGCCCCCCAAATTATGGAAAATACTCAGCAAAGCTGTCACCACATTGCCAAGGTGACACCTCAGGGACACATTAGGGTTAAATGGAATGTCACAAGAAATTTTATCCTAAACATACACCAAGTGTGCACCCAGCTAATTATCTTGCCTAAACACAGCTTTGACATCATTCAAATTTACAAATATCCCTATGTTCTTTACTCTATTTTTCTCGCTTTTAGAATAAACCAACTTTATTCCCCCTTACTCACCAAGCCACTTGCCTCATCTGCATGGCCCCAAGGCCATCAACTTTATGGAGCTTCAAAGTGGGACTGTCCCAGTTTGAGTGGTATTATGGTTACTCCAGTAAGCTCAGTGTCTCTGTCTCAGAGTTGTCTGGAGCAACTTCCAGAGGCAGCAGCGACAAAGTTTGATAGAGTGAACTAAATCAACTTCGAAGCTGCCATTCTCCAAGTAGCAGGGCTGGACAGAAGACCCACAGCTCCAATAATCAATTACTACAAAAGTATCAAATTAAACTGTAATTGTAATCTTAAATCAACCTGCACGAAACTCTCTACCATTGTTTATAATATGACAAAAGCAGGAGTTTGCAGATGGCATTGCCCAGGCCTGGCACCTCCATTCATCCATAAGCCTCCATTACTTCATGGAGATGCACAGTGACATGACATGGTCAAGATATCATTACCCATTAATATCTATGATGACCGATGACTATTGTTAGATGCCAGAAGCCATTCTGAGCCCTGCTCATTTGGGCAATGAGGGTGAAATGGGGAAAATTAAAGTCATGCTCATTTTGATCTCAAATGGCCTGCATAGATAACTAACATGCAAGATGAGATATTTGGATTCCAGGGACCATTGTGAAATTTATTTCTGCTATTCTCTTCTATTGTGATTAATTAAAATTATTTTAGTGATATATTTGTTCAAATGCTGAGCCAAGGCATTCAGGATTTGTTTTGGTAGTGTGATACAACAAAGCAAAAACATTGCTTAAAACTTTATTTCTTTCCACTTTTCGAAGTAGAAAAGCCATGAACCAGCTGCAGTGGGATCATTGGTGGCCATTTCTAGAACGACTCTTCCTCATGGGCTTATATTAAAAAGGTATTGTAGACATTTCTAGCTCATGAGCCAGAAGTTTTTATTCAGTTGTCACTGATTGTATTGTCAGAAATCGTGTTCCTATTACAGAAGCATCAGGATACGTTCTCTTTTAAAATGTAGTTCACCCTGCCAAGTCCCGAGAGCCTCATGAAAACCAAATTCAGATCTTGGCACAAATTGAGCAGCTGCTCCTGGCTGCTGCCTCCGAATGTGGTCTTTCTGAAAGATGATTTTAGTTCTGCTTAGAAAATGTTCAGGACTCTTGGGTTGTTCGGAGCGGGTGTCCGTTCTTGCCAAGTGCGCTTGTTTGTGTGGACACAGTACAGGGAGCTAGCCAAGGACACTGTCAGTCCTGGAAGAAGAGTGGCAGGCAGAGCCCTCCCTGGCATTCCTTGAGCTGGCTAGGATGCTTTCTCCACTTCTTCATGTTCAGTCGGAAACCTGAGGACAGTTTTTCAAACATGACCCTCTTCTTTGACAAATTAATGCCAAATGGTCCAAACCTTAAATAAATACCATCCAAGAGCGAAATCTGGGTTCTGGAAAATGGAAGCTGTTCTCCTATCATGATGTTGAAGAGAGCACGGCTGGCTGCCCTCTGTGAGCACAGGGGGTGCACTTTCCTGTGAAATGTCACTAGTGCCTTGTTTGAGAGCGTGGGTTCCGGTGAGGAGAGGGTTGGTTGGATGTGCTGGGGAGGTCTCCTTGCACACCACTCTGAACTCAGGAATAGAACGTGCCGAGATGCGCTATATCTTGGGGTATGATCTTGCTCCCTCTGGGCACTGGTGTGTTCAGGATTGGGGCGAACCCATCTCTGCCTCCCAGAACTTGACACGGCCGTTACATCTTGCAGAGCACACCTTCGTGCCTGTCTGTAACAGGACCGTTGGTGGTGCCTGCACCAGTTAGAGGTGTTTGCTTGTGTTGCTTTCCAGGCAGGTGCACAGGTAGGGGAAAACCAGACAGAGGTGCTAACAGTGGGCACGCAGTTAAGAGTGGAACATGGACCACCTAGAACATTGCCTCATCCATGTTATTTTTTTTAATTCAATGTCAAAACTGCTTTATGTGTTTGCAAAAGTTGCTAATTTGGTTTTTTAAAGTTAACCCTGCTTTCTCTGCTGAAGTTGATTGCTTTTACTTTGTACCATGACTATGATTAAAAATCAAGCTTGAACTTCTGAACTTTGATGGAAAACACCATAGGAGCCTTCAGCCCCAGCACCTGGAATCATGGCTACAGCTCTGCCCCAGCGGCTAGGAAAATGCACAAGCTTGATCCTGCACAGGGTTCTTCAGAAGTGTGTAACAAAGCCTGCGTTCTGCCCCTGATTTGACTTTACACGCGTTTTGCCTCATTTTGTGTTCACCTGCTGTTGCCTGTTTTGTGATACAAAATAAACTTATTCGGGATTGTTTCATTTTTTTTCATTGTAATTTCTCCAAATCTACTGAGCCCTTGGTAAGCTGCAGACATTACTGATCTTAAAATTAATTTTAAAATGCAACGTGCATTAACATTGCAAAGACTTTTCAAGAGTGAAATAGTTTTATAGAAGGTGGGTTGCTTTGTTGGGATGCCTGGGGGTTTCTGGGTATTTCTTCGTGGAGTCACAGGGCACGCTACACCTTGGTGCAGTCCTTATGTTTGGTTGTCAAGGTTTCCTTTGGACTCTTCTTGCTAGACATGTGCAGCCACAGTTTGCACTGGTATCAAGCTTGTGTTTCTCGTGCATCAATACCACTGGTCTTAAATTGCCCCTGAAAGCTGTCCAGGTGTGTGTCTCATATTGTGGCTTAATGAGGTCTGACAGGTTACGTTGTTTTCAGAAATTAGCTTAAGACACTAATTGTGGTAACCCAGGCAGGGGGCTCTTTCTGTCTTGCATTGGAGCAATTATGAGTTAAGAAAGGATTTGGATGGGTATTACTCAGCCAATCAGCAAAAACGATTCTCTCTTGCTCCAAGATTCTTTTCCCATGAGGCAAACAGACACATTCATGAGATAAAAGTAGCTATTGCAGCAGTGAAATGCCTGCCCGCTCGCTGTGCTTGGTGCACTGCCAGCTCCTGTAGCTCAGCCCCATCCGTCTCTCCATAAACAGAAAATTCATCTGAAGCACAGTTCCCACTAATGCTGGGAGTACAGCAATCTTCATTTGTGGAAACTCCCTCCTCAACCTATCATCTCTGTCTACCCACAGTTTGGGGAAACAAAATAACAGAATCCTGATTATGTACAGTATAAAGTGTATTATATTTTTTGTACTTACGTTTTATGTAAATGCTTTGTCTCATCCAATTGTATGTGAGCATTAAATAAACCCCACCATTTAGGAAAACGTTAGTGGCATGTTTGTTTGCATGGCCTCCAAGTACTTCTCGAGATGTGCTACTGAACGGAGTGCAGCTGCGAGCCTCCTGGGAAGCCCACAGCTCACTCTGCAGCCCTGCAGGTGCTTAGGCACTTGAGTGGCAGCCAGGACAGTCCTGCACATTCCTGAGGATGTAATGAAGAACTTTTGGGGATGCTCCTATGGGCAACAGGCACTGTGAAATGAGAAAAGCCAACCGGGTTTCTATTTTCCAGGAGTGGGTGTCGGGTCCTGTTGATGATGATGTAGGCTTGTGCCAGTCACCCTCTCTCCAGGGCGCTGCGTTCACTCTCTTGCATAGCACAGGGATTTTGAGTGAACTCCTCACAGTCCTTCAGTACGAACGCAGCTGGAAGATGCTTGAGCTAGGACGTCCACTGTATTGAATGACAGCCCTATCTCAGTATTCAGTCTCATTGAAAAAGAAAAAAAGTGTGTATTTATATGCTTAAAATAGACATGTATGTGAATACATAAACATGCATGGGTATAATTGTGCACACACATACGTTCACATTTCCCAATGAACAAAAACCTGAGAAAGCTTATTGAATATAGAGGCCAAATTAGCATAATAAAATAAAACTAACTAAATCAATTTAAACTAGTGAAGCATATTATAAAGGTTAAGCTATTTTAACCTCAAAATATTAAAATTTTAATGTATTCAATGAAGAATGTGTATTTGGCTGTTAATTTAGTAAGTAGAATAATTATGTGCTGTATCAACATTTTTCAACATTTTTTATTGGTGCATTATAGTTGTACATACTGATGGGTTTTTTTGTTATATATTCATACATAGACTCAATCTAACAATATAACTTGGCCTATGTCTCTTCCCAGCACTTCCCCCGATCCCGCCTACCCTCCCTCACTCCCTTTCCTCTACTAATCTCCCTTTAATTCTTAAATCCACTCTGCCTTTATTTCCCTTTTCCCTCTCTAGCTGCTGCATAACAGAAAACATGGGACCCTTAATCTTCTGAGTTTGACTTATGATTTCTATTCACTTTTCTGCAAATGCCATAATTTCCTTTATCTTTATGGCTAAATAAAACTCCATTGTGTATACACAACACATTTTCTTTATCCATTTATCCATCGACGGGCACCTAGGCTGTTTGCATAGTGTGTGAATTGTGCTTGCTTCTGTAAATATGGATATGTGTGCATCACTGTAGTGAAATGACTTCTGATTCTTCATGGTAAATATCGAGGCGTGGCATAGCTGAGTCATGTGAGGGTTCCATGTCTAGTCTTTTGAGGAGCCTCCATACTGATTTCCATAGTGGTTGTAACAATTTATAATCCCACAACACTGTAAAAGTATTCCTTTTTCTCCACGTCCTCTCCAGCATTTATTATTATTTGTATTCTTGACTTGATGACTGGCGTTCTGACTGGTGTGAGATGAAATATTAGTGTAGTTTTGATTTGCATTTCCCTAACTGCTAATGATGTTGGATATTTTTTCAGATGTTTGTTGTCAATTTACATTCCTCTTTTGAGAAGTGACAATTCAGTTCATTTGCCCATTTATTAATTGAGTTATTTGATTTTTTGGTGTAAATTCTTTGACCTCTTTATATATTCCGGATATTAATCCTCTGTCAGAGGAACTAAGGAAGGTTTCCTCCCACTCTGCAGATTCTCTATTCACATTTCTAATTGTTTCTTTTGCTGTTCAAAAGCTTTTAAATTAGAAGACGTCTGGTTTATTAACTCCTGGCACTATTTCCTGAGCTCTCAGGGTCCTACTAAGACAGTCCTTGGCTGCGCCTGCAGCTGGAGTGTTGGCCCTACGTTTTCTTCTAGTATGTGCAGCATTTCTAATCTAATTTCTAGGTCTTTGATCCAGTTTTCATTGCTTATTGTGTGGGGTGAGAGAAAAGTGTCTCGTTTCATTCTTCTACATATGAATAACAGTTTTCCCAGCACTATTTGTTAAAAAGCCTGTTTTTTAACAATGTATGTTTATACACATTTGTCATGGATCAGATGACTACCTGTGTGGGTTTTTCTCTTCTGTTCTGTACCACCGATGTGCACGTTCATTACTAAGCAGATTTCATGCACTTTGGTTCCTATAGCTCTGTACTATAATTTCAGCATTACTTTTTTGGCTTAAAGTTGCTTTTGCTATTCTGGGTCTTTTATTCTTCCACGTGAATATTGGGACTATTTTGTCTGCTTCTGTGAAGAATGTCATTGGTATTTTGATGGGATTGCATTGACTCTGTATACTGCTATTGGTAGTATGGCCATTTTAACAATATTAATTCTAACTATCCATGAACTTGGATCCATCTTCTGAGATCTTCTTCAATTTCTTTCTTCAATGTTCTATAGTTTTTATCATAGAGGTGCCTCCTGATTTATTCCTAGGTATTTATTAAAGCAATTGTGAATTGAGTTGTTTTCCTGATTTTTTTCTCAGCAGATTTGTTGTTGGTATATAGGAATGTTATTGACTTTTATATTAATTTTATAACCTGCTACTTTGCCAAATTTGTTTAGTAGCTTTAGCTAATAATTTTTGGACCTTCTAGTTACAGGATCATATCATCTGCAAATAGTGATAATGCAACTTCTTCCTTTCCTATTTTTATCCCTTTTATTTCCTTCACTTGCCTAATTGCTCTGGGTAGAATTTCAAGCACTATACGAAATAGGACTGGTGAGAATAGACCTCCTTCCTGTGTCACAGATTTTAAAGGAAATGCTTTCATTTTCCCCACTTACTATGAGATTGTGCTTGGTTTTCTCATATAGCCTTTATAATGTTGAGATAGGTTCCTTCTGCCCCTGGTTTCTTCAAGTTTTACCAAACAGGTGCTGAATTTTGTCAAAGGCCTTCTCTGCATCTATTTAGATGACTAAGTGATTTTTGCCCTTAATTCTATTAACGTGATGAATTATATTTACTGACTTTTGTGTATTAAACCATCCTTGCATTTCTGCAATAAAACCAATTTGGTCGTGGTTTACACTCTTCTTAGCATGTTTTTGAACATGATTTGCTAATGTTTTAAGAAGTATTTCTGCATCAGAGTTTGTCAGGGATATTTGAAGTTTTATTTCCTTGGTTTTGGTATGAGCGTGATACTGGCTTCACAGAATGAATTTGGAAGTGTTCCATTCCTTTCTTTTTCATGGATTAATTCGAGGAATATTGGCAGTAGTTTTTCTTTAAAGGGTTGGTAGAGTTCAGCTGAGACTCCATCTGGCCCTGGGCTTTTTATTACTGCTTATTATCTCATTACACGTTACTGTGTGTCATCATTTTCTTACAAATTGTTTCTAGAACTTTGTAAACATGTTAATATACTAATATTCAGTTGGGCTCAAGAAACTTCATGTATCCAATCCTGCTTTTAGCAAATTCTCCATTTTTTCCTGAATATAAAGTTGAAATATGATTTGAAATATCTTCCTGAACCTAATTGAAATATATAATATAATTTTGCATTTAAAGTGTTTCTTCAGACCTAGTTTGTGAAGAATAGCAGAAATGATCAAATGTAACAATAGCACAACTATAGAAATTTAATACAAGAAGAAATTTTCCTTCAAATAATATCTGAAAATGTTATCTTTCTGGAGTTATTCTTGTTTTCCTTAAGTAGATCTGACTTTGTTTATCAAGTCAATCAAAATTATATCCAAAGTTGCTCTTCTCATTAATCTACTTCAGAGCAATTTCCTTGGAAGCACATGAGGTTCTCGCCTTGGCCTAAGATTTCAGTGGGACCACAACTGAGAGGAAGGAGATCACAAGGGGTAAACACAGTTCCGGGGGTTGCCCAGATCTTAAGGCTATAACTATGGAATGCATGACCAGGAAAATGAAGGTCAAAGACAATCCTCCTGACAGCTATCCCAGTACAATGAACAGGAGCTGCAAGCTTGTCTCTGGTGTGTAGACCTGCTATAATACTTTGAAAATGAGTCTTATCACAGAGTACAGAAAAGCCTGCATGATCGTGGCTTTTTGATTCTTTGCTAGGGCTTCATCAGTCAGGTACTTATGATGGCCTTTGTCACCATCATGGTTTCACAGGCCACCTTTCTCTTGGACAATGTGACAGTTCTGGCTTTCTCCCTCCTCACTTCCCTCCCTATATTCCACTGCAGAAATGCTGAGTCACTTCCTGTTTCCTGTTGGTGCATACAAGTCACATGTCACATGGTCTCTTTGTGCCTCTTCTGGCCACCCCTCACTCTTCCCTGAGAGAGAGATGGTGGTGACTGCAACATGTGGTGATCCAGAATCCCTGTGAGGAATGCAGGGGCTGCCATGCTGGGATGTGAGGCAACCCTGCAGCTCACAGGGCCACTTCACCCACTGTGACAAATCGCCCAGTTCTGCCTTTTGACCACCCCAAAATATTTGCCCTTCTTTCTATCTAAATATCCCAAGAAACTGGGTTTTGTGAAACAATACAGTAGATTTGGGGCATACATCCGTCCTGGGATGAAGTGGTGTGCTTACGTTCTGCTTATTTTGCAGAGGGAGAACGGATTCCTCGAGGGCTACAGACAAGTGGCAGCTGGGTTCCTACCAAGCCTGGCCACTCCCCACCAAGAGTGCGCTCTTGTGTAACCTCCCCCTCTGCAGATCCCTCTACCCAGAAAGAGCACAGTGAACTTCAGACTCTCTCCTCAGACTGCCTGTGGCTCTTCCATCTCTGTGTGCTTCTCGGAAAGGGTTTTGTGGTGATGCATTTACCCAACTCTCCTTACTCCTAGACATGTCCTGATATTCTACATTTTAGGAGGTCTTTCCAATGTACTCTGCAATCAAGGTAGTCTACAGGTAAAGGTAGCAAACAACTTGGTGGCCCCAAGTGCAGCACCAAGAAATGGAACAGGAGAAAAGGCCATGGTTTGTTTCCCACCAGACTTCTCTCCAACAGCTCCTTCTACCCCTACCTCACCCCCCTCTAAGTGCTGGGAGGAATCAGTGTGTTTTGGATCACTCTCTTTTCTTAAGACCAGAATATATTACAGAAAAGCTTGGTGTGCCTTTCTCACAAGAGAAAGGGCGACCCTATTGGATGTTGTTCTTTCACATCCCTTGACAGTCTTAGTTCAACAGCGTGATCCACTGATACCCTTTCTCCAATCTAAAGGTTGCGATTGAGACCTGGTGTTTTAAGTCGGTTAATCCCATAAGCAGGGAAACGCTCATCTTGCTTGAGGGAAAGACAGATGATTTTCAGCAGCAGTGAGTAGGAGAGAATGAGCCCATTGCTCCTGAGCACCGGCAGTTACTAAGGTGCACCTGTTTTACAACAGGACATGCAATTTGTCATACTCCTCTGTTTCTAAGTGGCATTTTTGTTTGCACCTGAAGCTAATTGAACCATATTTTTTTGGAAAATTTCCTTAAATCATGAATATCATGAACATCAATAGAACGGGGTAACTTACAAAGCAAAACTTTTGCTAGATTTTGCTTGATCATCAATACACTCATGAGTTTCTTATGTAAGAAGGATTCTGCTTCACCCTCTACCTAGCCTTCCTCTTCAGACAGACACATGGAGGAAGAAGGGAGGACCGGCAGAGGACTTCAAAACCATGTGGGCTTAACCAGCCCTGGAGATGTGATGACAAATGACACAGACACTCTTCCTTATCTCCCCCTGCCCTGAATCTCAATTTCCTTGTTTATATATGGCAGTATCACCCAGGAAGTATGTATATGAAAATAAAATTGAAAACTATGCCTTTCATGCTTAATGTATGATAGGTTTGCAATAAATGACTGTCATTATCACTCAGTATCCAACCTCTCTTCATAGGAAAACAGGCAAGTGTCTCTCTTTTAGACTCTGAAGAAGCAGATGAACCAATTTGCAAATTATTAGGAGAGTGCTCAGAGGCACTAAATGGAATACATGCTCCATACAGATGAGGATAAGATTGGTAGGAAGCCTGAGAATAAGTTTATGCCTGTGGTTAGCATAGAAACAGCTATCACTAGCCAAGACTGGGGCTTTCAACATGGTATAATTTAATATGTTGCATAAATGTAACTAGGGAAACTAGTCCACAAGAATGCATGTGTGTGTGAAACCTGCCTCATTTCTGAAGACCGAGAGATCCTTCCTTGATGGAAAGGGGATCAGACTTCTGCTTCATTCTTGTCTGCATAGTTTTTGTTTGGTTTCAAAAGTCATCTGATCAGGTAAAGGAAATTTAAGCATCTTTGCAGAATTATTTCTGCCTCCTCTGGGAAGAAATGAAATCCGACAACCTGCCAAACTCCAGAGCTCCAAATGTAGTTTTCTAGCGGTAGCAAATATTTCATAATTAAATACATCCTTTCAAACACTGAATAATTTTGAAATGTGAACTTCAATTGATGACCTGTAGCATGGAATGGGTTTGTACAGTACGTTCAATGAATGCCATCTGGAAAAGGGCAAAAGATGCAGAAACTAATTATCTGTTTCTGATAATGATAGTCATTTTCACATGGAGCATATTGACCAAGACCTGAAAAATGTATTCCCTGGAAAGATAAGCATTCATTCACATGACTATGATTATTTCATAAAATTCTCTATTGAAAGATGTGAGCTGTTTCTCTGTGGTCATCATAACAGCTACCAAAGCCAGGAAAGCACTGGGGACCCACATGGTGAGACAGTTCTGAACTGAGACTGTGCGCAGCGGTGAACCTGGAGAACATGTTGCCAGGAGGGAAGGGAGGCCACGGGGACAGTGGAGACACGTGTAGAAAGAGGTGCCCACTGGCTCATCAGACATAGCAATTTAAACTGGTTGACATTGAGTTGATTGATCTGGTAACTTAGGTAAAGCAATGACCGAGTCAGAAATGCATTTTTCAGGTCAAAGGTCATTAGTTTTTATTTTTCTTTACACTAATAACTATAAGTGTAATGGAAGATGGTTTTCTACAAACTTATGCATTTTAGGAAGAGTCTTTTTTTTTTTTCAGGGCTGAGGACCAAACTCGGGGCCTCGCACATGCTACGCGGGCGCTCTGCCACTGAGCTAAATCCCCAACCTCATTTTAGGAATATTCTAAGAAAGCAAATTAAATGTCTAAGAAAAGGTACAAGAACATCAGTAGAGGGGCTGGAGTGGTGGCTCAGCAGTTACTGTGCTTGCCTGGCATGTGCCAGGATGCAGGTTCAAACCCAGCACCACGTACACAATGAAGCGTCAGAGCAACAACAGGGACATGAAAAAGTAAACAAAAGTGATTCTCTCTCTCTCTCACTGTCACTCTCTTTTAAATTAAAAAAACAAGAAGAAGATCAGTAGAATAGAAGATGGGGGAGCAAGGGAGGAGTGAGGAGGGGAAGTGCTAGGGACTGAGTTAGAGCAAACATATTCCAAGCTTCTGTGTTAGGTCAAAATGGATCCTAATGTTATATATAACTAAAGGATCAATTTTAAAAGTACAAATTATGATGGAGTTCACAAGCTCACATAAACTAAATGATTCATCTTCAATTTCTTTTGATCAGTTGAAATTATCGCTCATCTGATGGAAAACCGACCCTGTCATTCCTGGGCTTTTCTCTTCAATCCCCATCCCCATGTGGATGCAAAGCTTTCATGGTATGCAGAAGACCACGCCAGTGGAGGTGGGGACATCGTGGGCTTTTCTCATGGCTTGTCACAGGGTCCCCTCAAGACACTGGAGGCTGCATGCTCAATTCAGCATTGGCAGATCAACCTAGGAAACAGGGTTTGACAAGGCTGGAGCCCCGTGAGATGGGTCCATCATTCCACAGCCAGACAAGGGGTCACCTCTATGAAGCCTGGCCACTGTCCATACATTCATGTATGTGCATGGCTCTCGAATGCTCATGAGACTGATGCCTCCAGATCCCAGGCACAGCATCTTTGCCTTTAATTTTTTAAAATGTCATCACTTCTAGTGTAAATTCACTTGGTCTCAGCATATTCATAAGGTTGTACCCGCAGCACCACCATCTGATTCTGTAATATTTTCATCAAGCACAAAGAAAATCCATGCCCTGTGCAGTCTGTCTCGTCCCCTCCTCTCAGCCTCTGGCTGCAAATGGACCGCTGGAGCCTAAGGATTTGCCCGTCCTGGACATTCATACAAACTGAAGTGGTGTTTTGCGGCATTATTCTTCTGGGTTTGTTTTCAGGGTTGATTCGTGCTGCCATGCTGTTTGAATTATTTATTTATGACTTAGTAATATTCCATTGTGTGGGTAGACCACATTTTGTGGCCTTTTCATCAGTTGGTGGGCATTTGGGTCGTCTCACTTTTGCTTGTTATGAACAATGGTACTGTGCACATTTGTGAAAAAATTTCACTGTGGAGGTACATTTTGAATTATTTTGGGTGTGAATCTCAGAGTGGCTGAGCCTTGTGAATTCTCCATGTATCACAGGGGTTTTTTTTTTCTTTTTTTTATTAGATGATATAGAGTTACAGTTGAGGGGGAAACATTATCAAACCTTAAAGAACACATGTACATATACTTAGTTATCCAGGGCTAATGCCATATCATGGATGCCCAGCTTGGGTTCCCCATGTTGCTATCACAGTTTAAAGAACTATCAAACTGCTTTGTGAAGTGACTGCAGTCTATGTGGGTTTCAATTTCTCTATATCCTTACCCAAATTAGATTTGATAGATTATTTGCAATCTAGCGTGTGACAAGTGACACCTATTGTCACTTTCTATTTGCCATTTCTTTATGATACTTGGAGAGATGTCTATGCAAAGCCTTTACCCATTTCTAAATTGTTGTGTACCTTTGTGGTTGAACAGTAACACCTCTTTATATATTCTGGATAGTAAACCATCGCCAGATACACAATTTGCAAATACTTTCTTCCAGTTTGTAGATGATGTTTTTCTACTTCAAAGAAAATTTCCTTTGAAACACAAAATTTTCTTCTTTGATAAAGTCTAATTTGCCTGTATTTTTCTTTGACTGTGCCTTAAGTATAATAACTTTGCAACCATTACCCAATCCAAAATCAAGAAACTTTACACCTGTTTCCTCCCCAGAGTTTAATATATTAAGCTTTACATTTGACATGTGAGTTTATAATACATGAGTGACTTTTTATAAATGGCATGGGACGGAAATGTAGCTTAGTTCTTTTTCATGTGAATATGTAGTTTTCCCTGGATTATTTTCTAGACCCCTATCATTTCTTCCTGAATTGTCTTGACATTCTTGTTAAAAGTCAATTGATTACGAATGTAAGAGTTTACTTTTGGACCCTCAATTCGATTCTATTGATCAGTGTTTTCCCTTTTGTTAGTGTGATGTTGTCTTAATTACTATAGCTTTGTGGTATGTTTTGAAGTAAGGAAGTGTGAGTCCTCCAACTTATTCTTCATTTTAAAAATTGTTTGGGCTATTCTGTGGTCTTGCATTTCCAAATTAACTTTTTAAACAACTTGTTACTTTCTGGAAAAATAGAGCTTGGACTTTGGTAGGGATTAAACTGAAACTGTAAAACACAGTTTTGAAAGTAATACCATCTTCTAGCATTAACTCCTTTTTGCTGAAGGAGTCACTTGTGTATTCAGGATTTGTGAGACCTATGTCCCAGTGCTGCCAATTCAGGAGACAGGAGCAGCCAAGAGTCAACTTCCTCTCCTTGAGGCTTCAGTCTTGGACAGAAGCTCCTTCTAGGGCAGTACAACATGTGTGTGTGTGTTTCTAGCCCTAAGGCTGATGAGCTGGGGAAGCACCAATTTGAATTGGCCACACAGACTCCAAGGGGAACAGGTGCCAAGCATGGCATGGCAATCGTGATTGTCATCCCATGCCTGTCCTCAGAGCAGCTCTGTGCAGGACTTACAGGCCTGCTGGCCATGTCTACACAGAGCACAGCCAGAAAGTAATGCAAACTTTGCTTAAACTCAATGGATTTTTCTTAATCTAATAGCTAACTGTACCTAGTTTCCTTAGTGAAACATGAACATCATGCCTTTGGGTAAGGAATTCAATGAAACGTCTTCAATTTGAGCCCAGGACAGGTCTTCATCCATGCAGACAGGATCAGGAGTACAGTAGGCCTGTGAGAAGTCCAACTCTGTGCACAATTGCTCTTCCCGAGAAAGCTCTACAGACCAGCACGGCATGTTATCATTGCTCTACGGGATGGATCCCAAGGAGGGGCATCCACAGATACCTTTGACTGAGTTATAGGCAAACTGCAAATTCATTTGGCAATGGAATGCTTAAAAGACAAAAGGACAATCCAAAAAGAGTCTGAGACAGGCAGACATGTTCATTCTTGACCTCTGAGGTCTGGACAACAAGAGAAGACTAACAAAGAAGGAAAGCCAGTTAAGCCCTTAGAAGAGATTTAATAGAAATGGAAAACAAGAGTGATGATTTTTATAAAACTAGTAATCACTGAACTTTTAAAATTGACATAGTGGTGGCTAAAGGAGACACAGTAGACATACTTTAGACAAAGCAGCGTGCTCCAGGTTGAAAGGATTTTGCAAACACTCTCACATGAGACAGGAGATGCAACGCATAGATTGCCAACGAAGCAATTTCTTCTAAAAAGGTCTAGACGAAACCAGCGTCTGGCTGCTAGTCAAGTTCTCGGCATATAAAGATCCACAGAGCTATTGGAGGTCATAGGTATGTTAACTTTTTCTCCCTGCAAACAAGATACCTGACAAGAACAACTTAGAGGAGGAAAAAGAAAAATTCATTTTGAATTCATGGTATTATGGTTTAGATATGAGGTGTTCCCCAAAAGCCCATGTGTGAGACAAATCGACAAAATTTGGCCATATTCTAATTAGTGCATTTCTGAGTTCCATGTATTAACTTGATTTTTGCTTTAAGCTATTAAAATTTCTTAAATAACAATGACCAGGTGTAACAGTGTAAATAGAGGATCCAGATATGCAGGGGATCTTCCTCCTAAATCCAGTCCTCTCCACTGTTTTCAAGGTTCTAATCCTTTTCTTTCCATCAGCCGTATTAAACTTGGCAAGGTTGGCATTTTTATCCCTCAGGGTACTAGAAATGAATTCAAAGGTCATTTCCTCTGGGGTTGGGTAAAATTTCATTGTCTCACAAATGATGACCTTCCCAAGCCACCAAATCCTCTTATACAGTTCAACAATATGGTTTATTGTTAACTAGGTCTAATTTTAATTTTATTGCACTGTTGAAACTTGTTTTCAGCAATGTTTCCAGAAAAACAATCTGGCAAATGGTAAAGTTAACAGTGATGGCTTTTAAGATAATCAGGACAGTGGGCCCTTTTCTCAGCCATGAGCACTCTCCCTGTTTCCTTATCTCCAGGCCCAGCAAATGCGCATCTGCTTAGTGCCAACAGCAGACACCCGTGCTGAACACATGCAACTCATAAATGCATTAATTGGAGAGAATTTGGCCAAATTTTATCTTATTTGGGATGATGATTATCATATTTTCTGTGCTACATTGGGTGTCCCTTCAATGATTAAATATGTTTTGAAGAAGTGGACTTTTCTTTTGGGAATCTGGTCTACCCTTCTTTTCCATCCCTTATAAAGTGCTGTGATCTATCCTACAGGCAAGGCCCTTGTGTCCCTGCGGTCTGCACTGCTCAGATTCAAAACATCCTCTAAGGAAATGCACTTATAGGAAAAGTGGTATCTAAGCCTTCACCATCCAGAAAAATCTACCAAAAATTCCTAGTGACCATTAAGTTAAATTTTTCATTAATCCAAAGACTGTACATATTAGAGTTGAGGTTACAGAAATTATTGTGGAGAGGTGGAGGTCCAGTTGGAATTGCAGAGTGCCTCTTCAAGGGCAGCATTCTTTTGTGCAGGGGGAACTGGAACTGAATTTCATTTTCTTATAGAGTCAAGAACCAGGTGGTCACATCCACGACTTAAGGATGAACGATTTGTGCTTACTACTGAGGAGTCCCCTGTTCATGTAGGGACTGTTTTGCGTCTAGGATTGGAAAGGAGCACTTCACCCCACAGGAAAAAGAACCCACAGGATATGTGATGTGGAAGAATCTAGACTAGAAACACAAGTTGAAAATTAACCAATGACAAAATCTACTGTATCCACCCTAGAAGAAAATACAAATTTTGAAATGCTCAAGACCATCTGAAACAACATAATTGATCACCAGGACAAATCCCAACACTTTACACCTAAATAACATTAAATACAATATTAAGCAATATAAATATGCAATTTTATCAGAATTTCACAAGGTACAAAGAATGCAAATAAGGAAGAATCATCATTTACCGCATGAATCATAATTGATTAATAAAAACTGACCTGATCAAGTTCAGCATGGATGGTGAAATCAACAGACAGGGGACCTTTAATCCTTTAATCCCCAAATGTACAAAGGAAAACATGATCTTGATAAGTACATAAGACATAAAAAGAGAAATGACCCTTTTAGACAGGAGAAGCTCTATGATTGAAACAACAAAAGTAATGCACTTCAAATATAAGAAATTATCAGTGAACGTGAGGACATAGAGGTAGAAAAGTATCCAAAATGAGGCAAAGGAAGAAAAAGTACTGGAAAAGTAAGCGGTATCGGTGCCTGGTGTGGCTATACCCAAGTCCAACACGCGTAATTAGAAGAAGAGAAAAAAGCTTAATTAGAAGAAGAGAAAAAGACGGGTAGAAAAATATTTGAAGAAATACTTCCAAAGATTTTTACAATTTTCATGAAAATTACAAACCCACATATTCAGGAAAGTCAGCAAGCCTCTCAGAGAGGAAACATGAACAAAAGGACTCTAAGGCACATTATTACCAAATTTCAGAAAACCAATGGTGAAATTATTTTAAAGCACCTAGAAAAATGTGACACCCCGTTTTCTCCTAAGTCCTGGTGGTTTGTCCTTTTGTCCTCATCTGGAGATGTGACCCTGACTCTTCTCCCACTTTTGCTTCATCCCTTTAATCCTGGTGGAGATTCGAGGTTTCCGTGTGAAATTCCTCAAACGCTGAGCAGCAAGCGGTTGCCTCGCTTCAGCTCTGGCAGATTTTCCAGCCGCGCTGCCCTCGGACCCGTGCCCGTGCGTCTCCCACAGAGCATCGGTCTCTCGCCCCTTCATCCTCTTATCTGAGGGGTCTCAGGAGCCCCCTCTCCTTAACCACTTGGAGTGGTTTGTTTTTATTTTTATTTTTTTAAAGAGAGAGAGAGAGGAAGAGAGGGATAGAGAGAAAGAGAGAATCAACTTTATTTATTTTTCCATCTGGCCTTTGTTTCTCCAAGGTTTAGTTGTGTATGTGGTGCTGGGGTTTGAACCTGGGTCCTCATGAATGCCAGGCAAGTGCTCTACTACTCAGCCACTGCTCCAGTCCCTGGCTTTTACATTGTTAAAGAGCTGAAAAAAGAAATACGTTTCATGACACATGAGATTCTATGAACTTCTAAATTCAGTGTCCATCAAAAAAGTTTTTTCTTTTAATTTCTTTTTATTTTTAGTTTTGAGAGAGAGAGGAACAGTGAGAGAAAGAGAGAATCAGTTTTATTTAGCCTTTCATCTGGTTTTCCTTGCTCCAACACTTAGTTGCGGATGTGGTGCTGGGATTGGAACCTGGGTCCTCATGCATGCCAGGAAAGCACCTTAACCACTGGGCCACCCACTTTATTTTAAAAATCAAAATATTTCTGTGAAACAACTGCGGCATAACAAAGAGCCCAGTGTGTTGTATCGGTAACAAACCCTGTGGGAAAGACACGATACAAAGGGCCTAGGCAGGGTGAGTCCTGGCCCCAGGTGACTCATTCACTTGCTAGAAACGCCTCTGTGCAATGACACATATCAGCGCCACCTTCGGAGACACGAAGCCAAACTCAGCCAACTGAATCACCGTTTCAAAGCCCCACGTTGCTTGGCCCAGGCTGAGAAGGATGATGATCACATGTTCTTGGCCCCGAGAAGGCCACTCCTGGCTGGTCAGGAAGCACCACCTGCATGAGGTACTGGGTGTGCTGGTCAGCTTTCCACGGCTGTGACCAAGAGACCCGACCAGAACAGTGAGAGGAGGAAAAGGTTACTTGGGGGCTGGTGGTTTCAGAAGTCTCAGTCCCTAGATAGCTGACTCCTTTCCTCGGGGCTGGAGGTGAGGCTGAACATCACGGTGGGAGAGCGTGGTGGAGGGAAGGGGCTCAGGACATCACCCCACGTAGCAGAGACAAAGCTCCTCAGCAGGACAAATACGAACCCCGAGGCTCGCCGTAGAGACCCACGTCCTCCTGCCACACCCTGCCGCCTACAGCTCCCACCCCTTCATCCTATCAGGGGACCATGCGCTGCATAGCTTAGGGCTCACAACTCAGTCCTCCGTCTCTGAACTCTTGCACTGTTTCCCGCGTGGGCTTTTTCATGTATAAACCACAGCCCTAGAGAAGCGTGCCCGAGCTGGACCATAAGCGGAAGTGTGCAAATTGTAGGCATTGGTGCTTAGTGGTCAGGGGCTCTAGGAAGAAGCCTGAGGAACACAGGTCCTCACCGCCATTGCTGTGACATTCATCCAAATGTCAGGATGCTTATTGAACCTCTTGAACCTCGGTTTCCTCATCTGAAAGTGAGAAGAGTGACGGAACCGGCCTCTGTAGTGGGCTCAGGCGGGTCACACTGACAGGGACCTTGCATCCTGGTACCTGCAAGCTCCACCCTGCATTTTCCTCAGCAAACACTCGACAACATTCATTGTCTCCACGTTCCAAATGCTGACGCGGAGACCCAGCTTCAAGGCAAGGAAGTTTCCCACACTTCCACAGTTGGGAGCAGGGAGTTTGAAAACGCAGGCCCTTGAGAGCCTAGCAAAGGACGCGTTGGGATAAAGTGCATTTTATACTACGCACATTCTGTAATTCCGCCCAGTGCTGAACTTACGTGGGACCTTCTTTCATATGCTTACAAACTAGGAAACAGGTGTTATTTCCATTTTGAATATGAGAAATAAAATGAGTTTCCTATAATTTATGTAACCTTAGCATCACTTTTTAATATAAGTTGGATTTTTCTTACATGCTAGTCTTTGTCACACTCAACGGTTTCCAGTTTCCTGTCCCCCCAGCTCCTTGAGGTGGTCATTGCAGCCATGTGCCGCAGCCATATGCCTCATCCATGCTGCAGATAGATACAAACTCCATGGCTCACACACCTGACCCCACCCCCACATGGCCATGCAGTGACCCACAGTGACCCCTCTCAGTCACAGCCTGCCTCCACGGGACCCGTGCCTGCTGCCCCTAAGCCCACTACTCAGAGCTCCCGGCAGGGAATGAGCTTGGGTCATACCCTGGCCCCCAGGAAGGGGCTCACCCACAGGGCCCCTCCGACTGAGCATGCCTGCCTGTGGGATCCACCTCCCCACTGGCCCCTGGAGGAACGCTGCTGCCTTCTCTCTTCTGCTGCTTCTCGAGTTCTTGAGTTCGGTGAGCTGCCTCCTCTGTGTCTACCTGACCGTCACGCACACACTTACTTCTTCTCTGGTCAGGGCTTTCCCAGAGAGGGTTGCACTTGGTGGGAACAAACTGGACACCATTCACACAAGACCCCAAGGGAAGCTTTCAGCATAAACAAGTGTCCTGTGGGAGGGGGCGGGGGGCTGGCCACAGGTCACGCTCCTGGGCAATTCAGTGTCATCAGGATAAGGTGCACCACAAAACGCACATTGTAATGCTTGTGACCAAGTCTTCTGGCTCGCTCTCAGGGCTAGAGTTCATTTCCACTGTCTCATGAGAGATCTCATGTCCAAATTAGGAGGGAAAAATGAAGCCTTCAAATATTAGGTAAAGAACAGGATTGGAGGAAATCGGGTGTATTATTTCCTATTGCTGCTATAACAAATTACCAAAGAATCTTATTGTCTTAAGCCTCACATATTCACTTTCTCACAGTTCTGGTGATTCATGGTCTAAAACAGGCCTTGTGGGGCAAGAGCAAGGGGTCAGCAGAGCTGCCTTCAACCTGCATGCAGGCTCCAGAGGCAATCTGGTTCCTGGCCTCTCCAGCTGCTAGAGACCACCTGCGTCCTTGCCTTACGGCTCCATCCTTCATCTTCAAGGCTGCTGGGTCTGGGCATGTCTTTCTAACAATCATATATATCATGGCATATCTGGGGGCTCTTCGGCCTTCCTCTTCCACCTTGCCTCTTCCTGTGATTACCTGCATCCCTGAGGATAACGCAGGATATCCCCCCCATCTCAGGGTCCGTGGGTTGACCTTATTCTATCCGAAGCTCTCCTTCTTCTTTGCCACGTAGAATATAACCTAGTCACCAATTTCACATTATTTCATCTACCGTAGCTGAATTTGAAATAATGTGACCTGTCACACTGTAATGTTGCTAAATCAAATCCACCGTGGACATATTTTGTATAATGACAGAATGACAGAGCCTTGTTTAAGATGATGATTTTTGGAGCTTTTGTATGCGAATGTGCCAGCGTGTAGGCACAGGTCCATGTGTGCACCTAGGACCAAACCCAGGGCCTGGTGCATGCCAATCTTGCACTCTACCCCTGGACCACATCCCCAACCAAGATGATGATTGTTAATTTCACTATCAAGTATTGTTCCCTTCAGATCCAAATGATCCATCAGACAGCTTGAAGGAAAACTGTACTCATTTCTTTTCTGAACTTGGGAATAACCACATCATCATCTCCACCATGGTTTTGGTAGAGGAGCTTCTGTGCCCACTCATCTCGGTCTCCAGACACTGACATGATTTCATTCTCTTGCAAAAAACACCAGGTTCCAGGGTCCAAATGGTGAACACTGGTTGCTTACCATCCATTTCTACTCTGCAGATGTGCGGAGAATCTTGCTTTCACCTTGAGTGGAATTTAAATCAAATTTAAATAAGGCAATATTTAAAATCAGGAATCTCAACTATCTCAATTCTTTTCAGAAATAAAAATCAGGTGATAGCTGTCTGGCAATACTGCTGCCCAGCACACTGACCATGTCCAGAAGCCCAGGGGCAGCTGGCCCTGTAGAGGAGCAAACGTGCCTTGGTTTTGATTCTGCTGCTTCTTATACGCACAGGACCAGCTGGATGCATGGGTAGGGCCCCTGCTCTGGGCTGCCATCCTACAACAGCAGAAGGGAGGGGAGCATCATCTTCAATTTGTGTTTCTGTAACAGAATCCCAGAGACCAGATAATTTATAAAGAAATGTATGTCCCACAGTCCCAAAGGCTGGGGAATCCAAGATTAAGGGGGCTGGCATGTGGTCAGAATCTTCCTGCTGCATCATCCCATGAAAACAGAAGAGGGAGGAAGAAGGGGGAAGAGAGAGAGAGAGAGAGAGAGAGAGAGAGAAATGGCAAAATTTACCCTTCCACAGTAGCTCAGCATCCATCCATCCATGAGAACAGAGCCCGTCCAACCAGCTCACCTTTTAGGGGCTCCACTCCTCAATACTGTCGTGTTGGGAATCAAGTTGCCAACACACTAACTTTGGGGTCACACTGAAGCCACAGCAGCCCTCATGGGCACTCCCTGCAGAAGTGAGGCGCGGACAGAGGGAGGGAGCCACAGCCCACTGAGGCTGCAGGGCAGTCAGACCCACTGCCTCCTGCAGAGGACTGGAGAGCTGGTCACCTGGCCTGAAAGGGGACTGTGGGAAATGACCTTGTTAAGACAAAGGCAGTCTAACCAAGTGTACAGATATCTAGGAGGCAGATGTCACCTCAAAACAAGACAAAACAATGCAAATGTCCCCGCCTCAGTAGTCAAAGCCCAGGCAGGCTGGAATCAGGAGCTGCAGATAGATCCTGTCATAGTCCAAAACCACAGCACCCCAGGGCAGCAATGGGCAGCAAGGGACACAGGCCAGGCTGCCAAGATCCTGGGTGACATTGAAGGGGCAGAGCAGGGCCTTGGTAATTTTTCAGAGGAATCCAATATATACAATGAGACAGTGGAGACTTAATGAATGGGTGGGGAGAGAGAAAGTCCAGAAAGCTCTGGGTTTAATGATTTTTTTTTTATAGAAAATGAGCTTAATCTAATGATTTTTAGCACTATTTGAGCATATCTAGAGGTCAAACATTGCATTCTGAGTTTTGGAGATCTTAGTTCAATTAACCCTCCCAAGGGTGTAGCATACTTTAAAAGTTTACCTTAAAGGAGTGGAGACTCATAGGTGTGGAATAAATTTGCCAAAATTATAGAGCTAGTAAGAAAAGGGGAAAAAAAGGAGGGAAAGAGGGAAGGGAAGATGGAGAGAAGAAGAGGAGAAGAAAGGAAGTAGGGAAGGAAGAAGAGAGGAAGGAAACAGAGAGGGAAGGAAGACGGTAGGGAAAGAAGAGAGGGAGGAAAGAGAGAGGGAAGGAAGAAGGAAAGGAAGGAAGGAGGGATGGAGGAAGAAGGAAAGGTGGACTAAAGGGAGGCAGGCAGGAGGGAGGCTGTGCACCTTCCATCCACACTGCACTATCTTCCACTCCTCCATCCACCCTGCGCTGCCTTCCACTCCTTGCTCCTACACACCAGCGTTCATTGAACCTCCAGGTAGCTCAGGGGAAATACCCACCCTTGTCTTCCTGTTATTTATTGATTTAAAATGCACCCCAGCTGTTACAGGTCGACCTTGCTCCTCTGCTAAGCAAATCCACGGGCTGGCTCACTTGCCAAGAACTTCTGAGATTTATAGAAACATGAAATAAACCCAACTGTGGGCAGATTGGCCTAGGACAGCAATTAGCTGGTGTAGTTGAGGCCCTGCGAAGCCCTCCACTGGGGTCTCATTCGCCATCACACCCAGGGCTCCAATTTTGAGGAGGGCAGGGGAAGTTGACATTTTGGAGAGGGAGGGATGGAGAGGCACCTGTTTACTCTGGGCTCTCTGGGCTCGGTTAAGCCCACCAAAGAGACAGGTCTGTGTGCTCCAGGTCACGGGCCTGTCACTTGTGCCCAGAGGAGCGAGCCTTATGTCTAGCCACAGTGGGGGCTCCCTGTCCAGGAAGTCCACTCCCTGGCTCTGTCAGACTGCAGGCAGCACCAGGCTCAGAGCTACAGGAGCATCCTCACCAAGGCCAGGCCAGGCCAGAGGGAGGGCCCTCCAGGGCTCCATAGCCTGCTTGGGGCCACTGGTGGCCCTCAGGAGACAAAGGGTGAGGCTTGTCCATGGGGTCACATGGGGAACCCTCCCAGGTTCTCCCACGAGAACTGGGAAACGGCAGGAGGCCTTCGGGAAGGACTCTGCCCCATCAATCACACACTCGGAGGCTCCCCGACAGGGCTGTGCCAAAGGTATTCAACCCTCATCCACGGGAGACAGATCCAGGGGCCCTGCAGACACCACAATCGCCAAGTGCTCAGGCCTCCTATAAAATGCGGTGTAGAACCCACACAGAACCCAGGGACATCCTCCCTCTACTGTGCACCATCTCTACATTGCTTACAAGACTTCACACCATTGTGAATATGCACAGATGTTACACTGGATGGCCTCAGCAGCAACAGAGAGAAAGAAAATCCACACATCTTCCCTACAAGTACAATTATTCTCAAATGTTGTGAGTCCACATTGGCTGAGTCTGCAGATGTTCGAATCTGCAGACGCGGAGCCCACAGATGCGGAAGATGGACTGTCCTTCCTTATTTCTCACGTTTAAGGCTGTGGCATGAGCAGGTCCGGTAATTTCTCAGTTGAGATGTTTTATGCCATTTATAAAGACGGGCCTCACCTTTTAATTATCTGCATCTTTTTAGTATCCCTCCCAATTCCAGAAGGATTTTACCAAAGCATTTTTAAAAATCATTCCTCTAACACCAGTAAAGACCCTTGTGAACAGGGTGGAGGTGCACATTGTGACCGCCTTTCCGAAGGATAATTTGGCAATCAAAAGATGCAAATGAGATACCACCTCATCCTGTTACAGCGGCAAAAATGAAGAATACAAACAATAGCAGATGCTGGAGGAGCTGTGGGAAAAGAGGAACACTGTTACACTGCTGGTGGGACTGCAAACTGGTTTAGCCACTCTGGAAAGCAGTGTGGAGAATCCTCGAAAAATTAAGGATGGAACCACCATATGACCCAGCTATCCCACTCCTGGGTATTTTCCCAAAAGAGTTAGAATCAGCGTATTATAGTGATGTGGCTTCCTCAATGTTTATAGCAGCTCAATTTACTATACCTAGACTATGGAACCAACCCAGATGCCCCTCACTCAACGAGTGGATTCAAAAACTTTGGTACATATACACAATGGAATACTACTCGGCCATTAGAGAAAACAATATTATGACTTTTGATATCAAATGGATGGAGATGGAAAGAATTATGCTAAGTGAAGTATCCCAATCTCAGAGACTAAAGGGCTGAATGGTTTCCCTCATCTGTAGATGCTAGAATATATGGGGAAGCAGTAGGGTAGACGGCTAACCTAACAATACTTCAAATTGAATGACTTTCAGAGTAATAAGGGGATGGCTGCCTAGGATACTTGGAGGCGTAGGGAGGGAAATGGGGAGGGGAGAGGGTGTATGAAGAACTCATAGGAGACTGGAGAGTGGGAATATGGGGGAACCATCCCAGAAGCCGATGTCATTCCTCCATGAGATACCCATTTAACACATGAGTTCTGGGGGAAACTGTGACAGGTGAAACCGAAGGTGGTCATCCATGTTTTGGCATTACCCCTGGATAACAAAGTATATATACATTGATTACTGTTGGTTTGATAATGTTTCCCCTTCAATTGTATCTCTATATACTTCTAATAAAATAAAAAAAAGATGCAAATATTTCTACATCTTTGATCCAGTAACTTTGTTTTCAGGAGGCATCCTGAGACACACTCATGAATATTTATCATAACCATGTTAATAAGAACAACACTTGGAAACCACCTAACTTCCCCCAAACAGGGACTGGATAATTCTGACATGGAAACTACAGAGACAGATAGCATGATGAAAAACACTACCTTACGGCTTGTTGTGTGGAAGATATTCATGTGTAATGTTGAGAGAGAAAAAAAGAAAAAAAAAAAAACCAAGTGAAATGGCACTCCACTCCATCCTATAGGATATGTGCGTGTTTCTAATAAAACAAACAACAGCTGGGCATAGTGGTGCACTCCTGTAACGCCAGCAGCCTGGGAGGCTGAGGCAGGAGGATTGCAAGTTCAAGGCCAGCCTTAGCAACTTAGTGAGACCCTGAACAACTTAGTGAGACTGTCTCAAAATGAAAAATAAAAAGGGCTGGGGATGTGGTGCAGTGGTGAAGTGACCCTGGGTTCAATTCCCAGGAACTATAAAATGAAACAAACAAACAAAACCCCCCCGCAAAAAAAAAAACACCCAAAATTATCTGTCACCTCTGGAGGGCATCTTCCCTCAGCAGTCATGGCTGCTACCTGCCTACTGCCCACTCTTTCCTTCTTCCTAAGGGCATCTTTGCTTCCTTTGGAATTGCATTGTGTGCAGGTAAAGAAACCCAGGTGCCAGCCCCCCTTGAATCCAGCAGTTCAGCCAAATGAGCCTTCACAAACTCTTAGCACGGAGCTTGTGGACGCTCTGAGATGTCCACATTGGCTTCTCTGCATTCCCACCCAGAATCCCAGAGCACCTTCACTCAGTCACCTGCAGGGTTTCTTCAGCAGGCTTGAGCCTGAGCCAGGACCCAAACAATCCGGGGCATTAATGAAAGTAGCTAGGTTGTTGTGCACTGCAGAGAGGAGCTGGCTGCAGCCCTGAACCAGCTCCGAGTCCGACTCCCTGAGCCCTCCCCTGGCTTAGCAATCACACGTGTGATTCCAGGAGTGAGTCTGGGAAGCCACGATGCAGCCGCTCTGAACACTTTGCTGTTCTCTGGGAAAGTGGTGCTATTTCAGGAAATACTGCACAATTTTGCAAAAAACAAAAATGGAAACATATTCCTCAGATTGAAAAAAAAATGCTGACTGGGCTTGACCAGCCGTCGGGTCACACGTACTTCTGAGCATCTGGCCCTTCAGGATGCCTCCCTGCCCAGCTGACCTACCTTCAGGCTTAAGTCAGCTGGTTTCTCTTCTGATATTCCCAGCCATCCTAATACATCCTCCCCCAGAGCCAGCGATCGTCCCAGCCCCCTCTCACACCGCCAGCTGCCTGGGCAATGCCATGCACGGAGCGCTGCATGGCCCTAGCACAAGCAGTCTTCCCTCCTGAGCGTTCCTTTGCTGTCCCTTCTGCTGAAGTCTCAGACAGCACAGCTGGTGCTACCTGGGGCTTCGAATTTCTCAAGATAAAAGAATCAGCTACAGGGAGGCAGTGTGTCCCAGAGTGGCCTCAGGCATCAGCACTGTGAAGGCCACCTAGTGCTTCTGAACACTGGTGGCACGCAGGGCAAGAAGTATGGGTAGAGGATGCCTCCACATTGCCACACGG
This sequence comes from Aplodontia rufa, assembly GCA_004027875.1. Taxonomy (NCBI): domain Eukaryota; kingdom Metazoa; phylum Chordata; class Mammalia; order Rodentia; family Aplodontiidae; genus Aplodontia; species Aplodontia rufa. Next base: position 49,692 of record PVKS010012768.1, read on the forward strand.
CTCTAAGACACTGATTATCTGAAATACTCGAAGCAGGTGTATATGCAGTAATTTTCACTTACAAATTTAACTCAGTTAAATAGACTATAAATTAAAGGTACAAATCAATCACTCAGCAATGTTGATATTCCTGAAAATAGCAGTGTCTTATCTGATCTTACTCACATTTCTACAATTAACATTTTTGTTGTTGTTAATTTTTTTTTTTATACTGGGCAGTGAATCCAGAGATTCTTAACCACTGAACCACATCCCCAGCCCTTTTTATTTTTTTGTTTCAAGACAGGGTCTCATTCAGTTGCTGAGGGTCTCTCTAAGTTTCTGAGGCTGGCTTTGAACTTGTGATCCTCCTGCCTCAGCCTCTAAAGCTTCTGAGATTACAGGTGTGTGCCATCATACCCAATTCATTGTTGTTAAATTTATATGAATAAAATTAACATGTTTTCAATGTACTAAAAGTTTGGAATAAGGAGTTGTGTAACCAGTCTGGCCATGAAAGATTTAGAGGCTTCAATACCCCAGACTCCCTCAAGTCTCCCATTTGGTGTTACTTTCTCCCCCAAACTTGCCCTGGACGACCACTGGTCTACCCTCCCTAGGTTTTCTTCTCTGCAGAGTCATACAAATGGAGGCTTGCAGTGTACAACCTTTGGCAAACGCCTTCTTTGAGAAAGCATAGTCATCTTGAGATTTGTCCACCTTGTGCCCCTTCTTATCTTACTCATGGTTCACTAGGTGGATCAGCCATAGTTGGATTATTCTGTTCATATAGTGATGTACATTTGAATTTTTTTCAATTTAATAAAATTTTGAATAAAATTGTTGTCAATATTTGTGAACAAATATTTAAGTGACTATAAAATCCCATTCCTCTAAGAGTAAAGAAATCACTGAGCCATGTGGAAAATGATATGCAATTGATAAGAGAAAGCTAGATTGTTCTCCAGAGTAGTTGTGACATTTTGCATTCCCATTTCATAAGAGTTGATCGAGGCATGGAGTTAGACCTGCTGATTTATTTACTAAGATCTGTTGTTGATATTACTTGCTCCCAGAATTAGTTTTCAACATTTTCATACTCACTTTAATTCAATACTTTAACAAAACAGGGCTAAAGGAATGTCACAAAGTGATTTTTGACATTATTATTTTAGCATGTTTTCATGTAGGAGGCAACACCTCCTCCCCTACAGCCAGAACTTAACATCATTTCTGTCTTCTCCAAGGCAGATAGACTCAATGAAACAGTAGATGTAGAGACCACCAAGTGTCCCTAGCCACCAGTGAGCAGACAAATGGTGGGCTCGGGTAGCCTTCGTAAGCATGCAGTTAAAGTTCCAAAACCTTAAACCACAGTGCAGACTTTCAAAGTCTTCTCCTTGAAGATACTTAAAAACATCTTATCTTCTTATAGAATGCTGAAAACTTCTATTTCATGTCTAATCAATGCACAAGTTCCAAGAGCCCACCAGTGATTTTCACAGGGGTTTTTACATTAAAGATGCTGGAATTCTTTACAGACTCTATCACCTTGAGGAGTTCAATAACATTGCATAGAATCTGTCTCTTCAATGAAATAATTTGCTAGTAAAGTTCTTTGATTATTTGGAAAAACATACATTGTATAAAATCAAGGTTTTTATGAATAGGCACTTTTTAACTTTACCCAAAATCTCATGGCACAGAAGAGCCAACTTACAGATAAATAACAGTCTTAAAGATGCAACAGCTGTCCTTTAAAAACATCAGACAATTTAATTACCTTCCACTGGAAGCTTGTCTCACTTGTCTTGGTAAGAGCTAAGGTGAGCTAACTCATTTAACATATAGACCCCAAATTTCCTAATAGCTCAAGCACCATAAAAGTTTGGCTGTGGTCCACATACATCCTTCCAGGCCAATGATGCAGAAAGAACACAAACAAATCTCAGAATAATTATGCTGACAGTTTCAGGGCTGAGGTTGACATTACCCATGCCTTCAACACGTGGCCTCCAAGACTCACGAGGGACATCTGGACCGGCACCGGAGCAGGGACTGGAAGCCAGGCACCAGCAGCATTTCCCACTGGGCACATCCCCTTGACCAGAAGAAGCAGTTACCTGGCCTCCGTGCAGACTCTAGGAGAGGAGGATTAAGCCTCTACTGCTTAGGGACTTCACAGGCATAACTCTACTGTGGATCGAATAGCAACCTTTGATGGACAGCAAGATAACTTCCATGAATTATTGTTCAAATAATGTGTCCTCTGTTCTATTGATTCACAGCATAGAGTAGGGCATTGAAACATATCCTGGAATTTCCCACTTTTTCCAAGTGTCTAATCCTTTTGTGTATGCTAACAGCATTAAATCTGTGCCAGAACGCACAAGGTGGGACTAAGCAGTGGTTTTGAATGTCCCTTCTCATCATATTTCTGGACTCGGATTTTCAGTCCCAGGTACATCGCTCTTCTTCCCCGGATCCTGTACCTCTGATGTGCTTTGCCTTCTTCCCTCAGGCTTGTCAGTAATATCTACCTTGCCATTTAACCTTTTTCTGAGCTCTTTTTCAATGATTACAAATTATGTTGGTGGTTTCTTTGAATTGCTCGTCCTTTCCTGTGTTTCCCTCTAGACTCTTCCTTTAGTCTTGGACATCTAGACCGTACTTAGTGCTATGGTTTGAATACAATATGTGCCCTTCAAGGCTCCACTATGATTAAAGGCTTAGTCGCCAGGGTGGAGCTGTGGAAAGTGGCAGAACCACAAGGGTGGGACCTTAGGCCATCGAGGTCCTGGGGTGGTTCCTGTACAACCCATGCGTCCTCGCAAGCGGCTTCTGTAAAAGGAGCAGGCCTGGCCCTGCAGGTCCTCTTCCTCTCTGTTCCTGCTCACGATGGGACCATGTGCTCCTGGTGTGACCCTGCCATGACGTGCCACCATCCACCACCCTCATCAGAGGCCAAACAGCTGCCTGATCTTGAACTCTGACCCTCAAGCTGTGAGCTAAATAAACACTTTCTTTTTTTAAGTTGCGGCCTCAAGTAATTTGCTGCAGTAATACAAAGCTAACAAAGACACATGTTTTTCAATTTTTCTCATAAAATTTCAAATAGTCCCAAACTAAATGTAACCTATATGGTCCTCACATGGCAGTGTCTGATATCCTGTGCTAACATTTGCACCTCAGCTCATAAGAGCCACTTAAGGGACAGATACCGCCCCCTGCTGGGCA